>OY829542.1:33197912-33482407 GCA_963691705.1 Viola odorata
CAAAATACATCACTAGCTCGTTTAGAAAGAGCGGAAGGGAAGGATGTGGAACGGAAGTGTTGCTGAAATTCTTGGAGAATTCGGCCTTGGTGAGGTCGAATCCTTGGAGGAGAAGAATAAGAATCTTGGCTTGACATGCCATCTTCTTTGGTTCGGACTCGTACACTTGAGGAGATGAAGTGTTTTCTAGATTCGGGGCCATGGCCAAGGCTTTGGTGTGCAATGGAACCGAGGCCATAGCTTGAGACTTGTGGAAAATCTTCATCGTCGTCATCCTCACTACAACTTGAAGTTGAGCCACGGATTAAGAGACGGGACTTGAAGTCTCTTCATGGTCTTCATCCTCACTACAAATTGAACTTGAGTCGTGACCAAAGACATGAGGACTTGGAGGATCTTCATTGTCTTCACTCTCGCTACAAGTTGCTTCACTATCATCTCGGTACTCATCCGGACTATCGATGTTATACTCATCGCCGCTTTCACCACATGGTTCAAAATCTTCATCACCATCGAATTGGCAACTATCATCACCACATGATTCATCACCACTTTCGTCAATGCATTGTGAGTCATCGTCGTCATAATACGACTCTTGATCACAAGACTCACAATCACTATCTCTTGACATTGTGCCTGAAAAATTGAACAAACTAAAGATATATATAGATGTTAGTAAATAATCTCTCCCTCACGTGTTTAAACACTCGTGTTTAGGTGTTTAGGTCACTCGAAAAATACGTGCTCACAAACACTCAACTTCACGTTTTCCGTGTACCTGCACACTTAAACAAGGGTTAGAAAAATAATTCTCTCCCTCACGTGTTTAACACTCGTGTTTAATCACTCGCAAAAGATGGCCTCACAAATCGCTAATACATCCACACACAAAGCTTGTTTACCACACAACTACTTGCCTCAAACAAACTTGTGATCCGAATCAAGCAATTCGTCAACAACTACCTTCGCAAGTGCTTAAGATTAGAACAAGAGGAGAAAATATTATACTCGATAAAGACTCAAAAGATTACAAAGACTCAAGAGAAAGCTGAAAAAATTTCAGAATTCCAAGAAAATTCAAAATTTTAATTTATGGGAAAAAATTTGAATTTCCTTTGGAAGGAAGGAGGGCTGGAAAAGGTTTGACTTAAATGAGTAAAAGACTCAAGAAATTTACAAGGACTCAAGGAAGAATGGAAGGGAATTTTTCAGAAATTCCAAGGAAATTCAAAAATCCAAAAAAAAAAATTTTTATTTTTTTTTGGAGGGAAACCTTGAATTTCCGTAGGAATGGAGGAGAGGCTGGATTTTTAGGACTTAGAGGATTAAAAGACTCAAGGAAGTATTTCAGAAATTTGAAGAAAAAGACTTGAGGTTTAAGACTTAAGAAAACTTAAGTTTAGGACTCCAAAAAGTTTAAAACTCAAGTTTAGGATTTATTAGTTTAGGACTTGAGTTTAGGACTTAGTTTAGGACTCAAGTAAAAAGAAAAGGACAGCTGCACACAAAGGAAGAAGAGAAGGACGTGCTAGCCTTGAGGAAAAAGGAGGTTTATTTGGTTAGGAAATGGGCAATTTGGTTAGGATGGTATTATTTAGTTGGAAGTGGTTGGTTCCTTTGGTCAAATTGTCAAAAAAGACTAGGGTGAGTTGGCTTGTTGTATTTAATGCAAAGGATGAGGATGTTTGACTCTTGTTGTATGTGTTGGCCGGCCAAGTGAGGGGAATTGAATTAATTATTTAGCAAACACTTGGCTAAAGGTTTTGTGTATCAATTTTGGATCAAAAAGTGTCAAGAGCCAAGAACACCAAGAACTCAAGATGAACACCAAGAACACACCCAAATGATTTTCTCAAGATTTCAAAATTTTAACTTTGCCAAAGTGATCACAACCAACAATCAAAAGCCCACTTGAAATAGTTTTCGAAAATAACATACGAGACTCAAGATGTCAAGGAAGAAAGGTTCTAACACTTTTAACATCAACTAGAAAAATTCAATAGGCGGCCAAAAGCTCCGCTACCACTTGATGCGATCCTGCCTAGGGTTAGTAGGCCGGATTACAATGGAGCTTATAGAAGGATCTAGCCAAACGAATTATCTAGCTCACACATGACCACAAAGAGAGAAAAGGCACAAAATATGTATATTTAGCGGAGAAATTACACAAAAGAGCGATGGAAAGATGGGAGTTACCCGGAATTAGAAGACGGATGGAAGGGACGGAGATAAGCACACGCGAAGTAGCGACAATTACACGAACGATTGCTTGATCAAGATATAATCCGAGGGCCAAGTTGGGACTCGTTTCTATGGATGATCAAACAAGAAAATATATATTTCATTCACACAAATCGTTAACACGATTACAAGGTTTGATTTCCCGGAGAGAGATAGGGAGGAGTAATCTCAAACTCAAGCGATCCCTCTCAAGTAAATTAAAGTGTTGAGCCAAAGCTCCATGTGTATAAGGGAGGAGTATTCTCACTCAACAAAACACACATAAAACTGTCCAAGCTCCCTCAAGAAAGAAACACAAGAGCTATTTATAGTTCGTACAAAAGATGGGCTTGAAAAGCCCAAAAATGCTATTTTTTCCCATCTCTGGCGGTATACCGCCTGGAGGCTTGAAGTCCTAGCGGTATACCACTATCTTCGCTTGGAATTGCACGAAATAAATCAATTTCTGGCGGTATACCGCCCCATACGTGGCACTCCTGGCGGTATGCCGCTAGGCCGTTTACGTTGCGCGCTAAAATATCGACGAGCATAACTTTTGATCCGCCCGTCCGATTGGCCTGAAATTTGTCCCAAATGAAAGCTAACATCTTGAAGTTTCCAGCAAGACTCTGATTGCTCAAATCGGACACCATTTGCTTGTCCATATTCTGGTGGCAAATATGTGACGCAATTCTGACTTGCATAGGACATCTTGGATGAAGCTTTTGATGTCAAGGCCTTGGGATGGGTGAGCGTGGCCTGGTGACTTGCTTGGGTTAGACACGCCTCTACTTCATGGCTTTCTCGGCCATCTTGGGAGTTCCGCGTGTCTAAGCCTAGGGATTGCGAAGGTTTAGCACTCGATCCTCGACCTTGGGCATGATTTACGCGCATTTGCAAGGCTCGGCTGCCTGTGACCGGTTCTCTTGATTGCACGGCATGTATTTCTGATTCGAAGGGGGTCGTGATCGCATCAAAACGCATATGAAAATTAAACGCTGAGTTGATTGCATGCGAGAAATGATGGATTTAACGCATACGAAAATTAAATGCTGAGTTGATTGCATGCGAGAAATGATGGATTTAACACATACGAAAATTAAATGTTGAGTTTATTGCATGCGAGAAATGATTTATTTGACGCATACGAAATCTAAATGTTGTTTTGATAAGTGCAGAAAAATTAAATGCAGTTGACGATTTACAGGGAATTAAAACAGTTGATGATTTACAGGAAATAAAACAGGTTGATATTGCAGAAAATAAGCAGTTTGATATATGCAGAAAATAAGCAGTTTGATATTTGTAGAAAATAAAACAATTGATATTTGCGGAAAATAAAACAATTGATATTTGCGGAAGAATTTCCAGCAGCTTGCGGAAAATTAAAGCAGTTGATATTTACGAGAATTAAAATACGACCGACCATGTAGGCGGTAAAACAAATGATTGAATTTAAATTGCCGAAAGTAAATTGCAGAAATTTAAAGTGTGAATAATTTAAACAGTTGATAAGTACAGAAAATAAAACAGTTGATAGTACGAAAAATAATCATACGAAGCATACGAAATATTTTTACGAAAAAACGTGATCCGAAATCTCGGAAAGAAATGAAAATGGGCTAGGCCGAACTAAAAAAATACATGGATAATGGAAAATAGGCCAGGAATAGTGTCTGGCCCATGAAAATAAAAAGAAGGACGGATGAATAGGCCTTGCATGGCACTATTCATCGTCCTCCTCCTTGGTCGCCGGCGGCCAAGCTCCGACTAGCCGTGTCCGTTTCTCGTGATCTTCATACTGAGACGCTCGTCTCCTCGACGGCGTCTCGACCGTACGAAGCCCGAATTTTATTTCAAAACAGATCGAGTTTAATTTCGAAAAAATGACAAAATCATTAATTAACGAAAACTAATTAATTCACACAATCTAGCTAACGATTTCTCAAATTGAAAACTAATTAAACTATGACGATTATCGCTCTAAGTGAGCAACTGATCAAGAGAGGGAAGAAAGCAAGGTTACCTTGCGGATTTGGTGCCGTTTGAATGTTGAGAGATTTTTGGTATTTATAGGCCGAAGTCGCGTGGGTTGGACAGGCGAGCGCTGCGCGTGGAGGCCAGATCATCGCACTGGTGGGGCTAGGGGAGGCGTGATGATGGTTGAACGGGACAAGAAGCGACGGGTCTGAGCTAGGAAACGACGGGAGCAGGTAGCTCAGTGGCCTGTGCCTGCTCCGTTGTATGCTCATCGTCACTGTTCATGTGCACCATGCACATTTAATTGTCAACCGTTGATCTGGTTGATTTTTCTTGGTTGACCAGATCAACAGTTGTGATCAAATTGCCTTTTACCTTATTTAAATGGCTTCAAGCCGATTCCGGCGAGCAAACGTTCCAACTTTTCGAGCCGAAGGTACCAACGCGTAGAGAAAAATATGACGGGTTTAACCGTCTACAGCGGATGACGAGAATTTTTCGTTTAACGCGTTTATTTTCTCATTCAAAAATGTGAAACGTTCGAACGGAAAAATAATGACGTTACGCCGAAAATTACACGAAACGTTGTAGACCGTTGCGAACGGAAAAAAAAGCTAGCAACTAGTTGATGGAAAACATTTCAAATTCAAGCTATTGTCCGAGCGACCTTACTCGGGTCCAATAAAAGCTCGACCGAAAATAATAATAAAACATAAAAATACTAAAAATCATGAGATGACCTAAAACGAAGAAAAAACTAGCAAATGACTGCCGGATAGTCAAAAATGTGATTTTTAAGGCTAAAAATAATAATGATAATAATGATGAAAATACGTGACGAAAAATTAAAAACGCGATTTCGAAAGCTGACGATGCTAACGACAATGCTAAAATGCGATGGAAAAATTAAAAATGCTAGCGACAGTAAATTAACTAAAAATGACAGTAAATTAAGTAAATAACAGAAATGCTAAAATCAATTAAAAATGGCGTCAAAATTCGGGTATCAACAGTTGCCCCCTCTTTACTGTCTTATCGAAGTATTTGATAAGCAGTAAAGACGGTTGCCCCTACATATCCGAATTTTAGCGACGCAGCGGGTCTTACCTCAGGCTTGCAATGATGACGTCGCTCTCGAAGGAGATGAACTACTGTCACTCTGGGAGGAGGTGATCTGCCGATGTCACTCTGGGAGGAGATAAATTGGTTGACGTCGCTCTGGGAGGAGGTAGCTAGTTGATGTTATTCGTTGATGTCACTCTGGGAGGAGATATATTTTTTTTTTGTCACTCTGGGAGGAGGTATATTTTTGGATGTCACTCTGGGAGGAGATAGTTGATTAATGTCACTCTAGGAGGAGGTATATTTTTTATGGTGTTATTTGGTGATGAGGAAATTGATGCTGTCATTGGGGATTAAAAAGTGTTTACAAAATTGATGATGTTGTTCGTGGATGTCACTCTGGGAGGAGATAGTTGGTTGATGTCACTCTGGGAGGAGGTAATCCGTTGATGTCACTCTAGGAGGAGGTAATCGTTGATGTCACTCTGGGAGGAGATATGTTTTTGATGTCACTCTGGGAGGAGATAAATTCGATCGGATGTCCTGCAAAGATATAAACTTAGATCTATTCGGAAATCGAGATAAACATAAGTTGCAGAAAATGTAAATGACGACTACTTTGACAGGAATGAAAGGCAGTTTTACGAAAATGTAAATGACGGCTCCACTGGGGGGTTTGACATGCAATAGACGTTGCTTAGGGAGGATAACGCGTGATTCATAGATGTACGAATGATTTGCCCTAATGATGTCACTCTAGGAGGAGGAAATACAAACGCTATCACTCTAGAAGGAGGAAATGCACGATGTCACTCTAGGAGGAGAAATAATTATGCAGAAATGTAAAATTATGTAAATGATGTCACTCTGGGAGGAGAAAAATGCATGTTGTCACTCTAGGAGGAGAAGAAATGCATGATGTTGTCACTCTGGGATGAGGAAATGCAGTACAGAAATGTAAACAATGTCAATTCCCGTAGGAGAAGACATGACATGCGGAAATTAAACTAAGGTCACTCTGGGAGGAGAAAAATGTTGATGCCGTCACTCTGGGAGGAGAAGAATGCATGATGTCACTCTGGGGGGGAGAAAAATGCAGTACAGAAATGTAAACAACGTCAAGTGTCGTAGGAGAAGACGTGACATGCGGAAATTAAACTAAGGTCACTCTGGGAGGAGAAAAATGCTGATGTTGTCACTCTGGGAGGAGAAGAATGCATGCTGTCACTCTGGGAGGAGGAAATACGTGTTGTCACTCTAGGAGGAGGAAATATATAAATGACGTTTAATCCCGTAGGAGAAGACGCGAGGTGCAGAAATAAACTAATTGTCGCTTTAGGAGGACGAAACGTAGATGCTATCACTCTGGGAGGAAGGAATGCATTATGCAAGAATGAAGAATTATGTAAATGATGTCACTCTGGGAGGAGGAAATGCATATGATGTCACTCTGGGAGGAGATATGCTCTTTTGCTAGCAGTGGCCTTGATACGAACCTAGAATGCGTCTGCATCCTGCTCAGGAGGTAACGACCCCAAGGACAAGACTTTCCCACGATTTGCAGCCGTAAGTAGTCCTCACCTAATATTAGTGTTTGCACTCACGCTCTGAAACAAGGTTAAGTGTTTTACGCTCATAAAGATGCCACTAACATGATACATAATTTTCAATTCGCAATGTCAATCCGAGTGAATAGACTTCAAATGAAGATGCACCTGCATGGGCATTCTAATAATCGATGGGACTTTCACGGAAAATAATGAAAGGATATAAAATGTCCGGAAAGGAGCTTGTTTTGGTAAAGATGTGTTTTTTTGATGAGTTGGAAGGTTTTTGACGAGTGATGCTTCGTTGATTGGCCCTGATGAGGGCGAGGTGCGCGAGTTCCTTCGCTTTTTGCTGGGGACGCTTTCTTGACAAAGTGCATGAGCTCTTGGATCCTTGCTGGGGGGTACTTTCCGTTCGGCCGGGGGGGCCTATTCTCGATTCTTTGCTGGAGAAATGTTCTCTTCGAGATTTCTTGAGTCGGCTTTGGGCCCTTTTTTTTCTCGAGTCTTTACTGGGGAGTGTCGTCACTGTTCTTTTTGCAACTTACTACTTGAGTTGGCCTTGGGCCCTTTTCTTCTTGAGTTCTCACTAGGGATGCTTGCTTTGAGATTTCTCGAGTTGGCCTTAGGCCCTTTTTCTCGAGTCTTTACTGGGGAATGTTTTCTGCGAGATTTCTCGAGTTTAGTTGTCCCCGAGATGTGCTTGCTCCGGCTCTTCGATTGTTTGTATTCTTCGAATGTCTCTGAGCATTTCTCTCTTTTCTTTTTTCCTTTTTTCCTTCTCTCCTTTTTCTCTTTTCTTTTTTCTTTTCTTCTTTCTTTTTTCTCTCTTTTTTTCTTTTCTCTTTCTTTTCTTTTTTCTTTTCTCTTTCTTTTTGATTTGAAATGCATCAGAGCAGAGCAAGCACAGCCTTTGTCTTGATCTCTTCTCGTTCCGGCTTAAGGCTTCGACCTTCATATTTGGGTTTTTGGTCTTTCTTCGGTGATGGCTCTCAGCGATCTCTTTTTTTCTGGTGACCTCTTCTGTCTCCCTTGTCGTGTACTTGAACTTGGCGTGCTTTTTACTTCCGGCTGGCAATCTTAGCTGAGACTGCTCCTTGGCTCCCGGGGTGTGAGTGATAGTGAAGGTTTTGGTAGGAGTGATGGCATACGGGGTGGAAAGAGGGAAGAAAATGAAAAAATGAAGAAGATCGTAAAAGTCCCACGTCATTTTATTGCTATCCCATGTCTAATTGCGCATGTACCCTGGATATTATGCGAATTCAACTAATATCTAGTCAGGCACTTACACTCATGAAGGATAAGGCGCGATGGCTCGAAAATGCTTATCGGAATTTGTCTGTGACTGCTTACGTCGGAGCAAACCGTGGATATAAGAGCAAGCAAGTAAGATCATGCATGATATGTAATTTTGATGGATGCTTTATTTAACAAAGGGATTGAACATTCTCGACCTATGCAATGCATGAAAATGCTTATGAGAGTAGTATGATTTTGTTTTAGCCGGGCTAAAAAGGATTTTTGATTGATCTTTTTGATTTATGATTGATTGATAGCTTAAAGCTAGGACACGGGGGATGAGCTATTTGCAAGAGTTAAACAAGAACCTAAAGGGTTGCCCCCAGTGGGCCAGATGACCGTACGTAAATTAAAGCTAACAAAGCGTAGGAATGAAAATAAATTACTGAAGGGGGGAAGAAAGATGGACTCCCCTGAAATGTGCAACGGGGCTGCAAGGGCGTCTTCCACGAGCTTTATGTTGATGACAATGAGACGATTCACGTCCCTGCGAAATGAGGAGGGAACAACGGAGTAGAAGAGAAAGATTGATTAAAAAAAGCAAAAAATGACATAAGTTCAGGGATTCTCCCTTTTCTTAGCCTGGTTGCTCGAGGGTGTCTGCGGTGTGGTCTCACATTCAAGAATGCTTTGCTTTGATTGGTTTCTTTTTCAACTGCTTTGCGGGGACCGCCGATCCAAGTCGTAGTGAGGATGAGATCCACATTTTATCCATTTGCTTACCGGTCCTTGCTGGACCTTCGCTGATTGGCTTCGTGATTGCTCGGGGATAAAGGGGAAAACCCTCTGTCCCCGAAATGTGCAGCGGGGCTGCAAGGGCGTATGCTTACCGTTCTTACGCAGGCAACGAATGGGGATGACCCGGTCCCTGAAAAAGATATGGCGAGAACAAATGAGGAGTAAATGCAAGACAATTTTTTAGCAAAAGTATTGTGATTGATAAGTGTTAAGCTCTCCCTTTTAGACGGGTCATCCGCGGGTCACTGCGGCGTAACTTGCAACGGATGTTGGTTGATGATGGCTTTGCTTTTAGATGCTTTGCCACAGCTCTTGCCTTGGCGTGGGTGATACTTGCAGTCCGGTTGTCCCTCAATTAAAGGATTGATCTTCACCGTGTTGATCATGGTGCGGATGTTGGGAAACTTCTTGAACAAGATCGCATTAAGTATGTTGATGGTGGTCTTAGGAGGACAGCTTTTTGTCGTGCTTTTTCTAGGAGTTGTTGTTAGCATTCCGACGGCTCGGCCGGCAAGGGATGGGCTTTGTGACTTTGGTCCAGCATTCAGCCCTCGCTTGAACTGGATGATAGCATTGCTGTGTGTTGATACCCGAATTTTGATGCCATTTTTAATTAATTTTAGCATTTCTGTTATTTACTTAATTTACTGTCATTTTTAGTTAATTTGTTGTCGTTAGCATTTTTAAAATTTTCATCGCATTTTAGCATCGTCATTATCATCGTCAGCGTTCGAAATAGCATTTTTAATTTTTCGTCACGTATTTTAATTATTATTATCATTATTATTTTTAGCCTTAAAAATCACATTTTTAACTATCCGGCAGTCATTTGCTAGTTTTTTTTTCGTTTTAGGTCATCTCACGATTTTTAGGATTTTTAGTGTTTCAGCGCGTTTTTTAGTATTTTTATTTTTTTATTATTATTTTCGTTCGAGCTTTTATTGGACCCGTGTAAGTTCGCTCGGACAATAGCTTGAATTTGAAATGTTTTCCATCAACTAGTTGCTAGCTTTTTTTTTCGTTCACAACGGTCTACAGCGTTTCGTGTAATTTTCGGCGTAACGTCATTATTTTTCCATCCGAACGTTTCACCTTTTTGAACGCGAAAATAAACACGTTAAACGAAAAATTCTCATCATTGGTTGTAGACGGTTAAACTCATCATATTTTTCTCTATAACGTAGTTGCTTTCGTTCGAGTTTCTCGCTAGTTTCGTCGCACTGATAGTTCGAACCAATTACTTAAACATTAAATATATTTTTACCCACTTTGACCACAGCCGTTGGATCAACATACTTTGACTCAAAGTATGCAAGATCAACGGCTCATTCTCTCCTTTCTTCCCAGCCACAAAACCCAAACCGCTCACTCTCACTCGCCGTGATCCGCCTCGTCACCCTCGACCACACGCATCAAATTCACCACATACTCCTCCAAGCTCTTGCCTATAAATACTCAGCACTTCACACTTCAAAAGAGGGAGGGTTTTTTTAGAAGGAGCCGCAAAGGTAAATCAATTTTTTTCATCAATAAAACTGCACCACTTTCATTAATTTTCCTTGTTTTCGTTTATCAATCAAACCGCTTGCTTTGAACTCGATAAATCTCTGCTTGGTTTCTAGATAACTTGCCTGCCTTCAATTTGCTAATTCTCTTGCTTGTTTTGAAGGAATAAATTTGATGCGAATCCACGCATCCAACTACCGTTACCACCAGCTGGTCCAATGACTCGAGCCAGAGCTAGAAAGCTTCAAGACCGTTTGTCATCTCTCATTCACAAGGAGTTGGAATGTGAGAGGACAAGTGAGGAAGCTGCACTTAGAGAGAAGACACCAAGAGTTGTGAATCTCCTTACATTCACAATGACCGAAGATGATTCTGCCAGAAACGGCACTTGACCGTTTGTCACCAAAACGGCTCTTGTCCGATTCGTTCAAAACGGCTCTTGTCCGTTTCGCTTAAATCGGCACTTGACCGTTTCACTCAGCCATTGCCGTTTCACTCATCTGTCTCACGTGCCGATTGCTCAAAACGGCTCCTGCCCGTTTCGCGTGTCCAGAAGCGCGCGTTGACTGAAGTTCAAGTTGTTGACTTTAATTATTTTAGCTTAATTAGTTAATTAGACAGTTTTAATTAGTTAAGTTATCTTCCTATTTTGGAAGTCCTACTTCTATTCCTATTTGGTTTACTATTAGGGTTTGTTTGTAACCTATATAAGGAACCACTTGGTTACGTTATTAAGTTGGCTGTTATTTGATAAATTGAGTTAATCTCTTCAATCTCCGCCCCTTGTTCAAGTTGGTTGAACCTTGTTCTTCTTGAGTCCGCAATACTTGAGTCGTATACAAGTAAATCTTGGAATTGTATTATTGTGTCGTTTATCTTAGTGTGATTCTCACATTGTTGAGTCTAGTCCTAAGAACTCGATTCAAGACCCTTGACTTGAAATCGATTAGGGCTCTTAGCACAGGTTAGCTAAGTGGTCTAAGCTCGTACTCGTCGAGTTATCTATTTCCGCAGGAAATCCGTCTTTGAACAAAGATCAAAATTGGTGCTACGCATCCTAAGGAACCAGGATCTGATGGGGGAGAAGGCTGGATAAATACAAGGGATGGACAGAGGAGGGAGAGACGAGACCGTCGTGATGGTAGGAGAGAACGGGAGGATGACCGTTTGGATGCTAATCTAAACAGCATCAAAATGAAAATACCTCCGTTTGAGGGTACTGACGACCCTGATGCATACTTAACTTGGGAAAGGAAAGTAGATGCTATCTTCTTATGTCACAATTATTCGGAAGGTAAAAAGGTTCAGATCGCCGCAGTCGAATTCTGTGGGTATGCTAGTCATTGGTGGGAGCAGTTCAATCGGAAAAGGGCAGCTGTCTTAGCTGGTCCGATTGCTAATTGGGAAGAGATGAAGCAGGCGATGAGACAACGGTTTGTCCCTGCCCACTTTCACCATGAGCTTCATCAACGGCTTCAAACCTTGAAGCAGGGCAGCAAGGGAGTTGGAGCATACTTTAATGAGATGGAAATTGCTTTGGCTCAAGCGAAGATTACTGAAGAAACTGAGGTAACGATGGCTCGGTTTCTTGCTGGTTTGAATACAGACGTTGCCGATGCATTGGAACTGACTCAATATAACACTATGGAGGAGATGCTTCATATGGCTCAAAAGATTGAGAAACATAGGAAAGCTAGGAGTTCCTATAAGTCTACTGGGTCGACACCTTGGAAGAAGACGTCTTGGAATAAGGATGACAAAACGGCCCCTGCCGTTTTGAAGGGATCTGCCAGTGCTGTTGTTCCTTCTAAAACGGCACCTACCAAACCTTATACTCCACCAGTGGATCGGCCAGCCACTAAGGAAATTATCTGTTTCAAGTGCAACGGCCGAGGGCATAAGAAATCAGAATGCCCAAATAAAAGAGTTTTCATCATCAGGCCGACTGGCGAGGAAGAATCGGATGATGAACAGGAGGAAACGGAACCTGAGGGAAACGGTCAGACCGATTCGGATATTGACCATCAGAGAGGTGACCATGTTCGGTTGCTTGTAATCCGACGGACCCTGAGCGTACAGTCCACAGAAGAAGTGTGTGATGAGGAGCAACGGACCAATCTGTTCCACACCCGCGGGGTGATTGATCACAAGGGCTGTTCCATTATCATAGACAACGGAAGCTGCACAAACTGTGCTAGTGCGCTGATGGTTCATAAGCTGGACTTGCCAACGGTAAAGCATCCGAAACCGTATCATCTACACTGGATGACGGATGACAACGGTATTAAGGTAACCAAACAGGTACTTGTTAAGTTTCGTATCGGCAAATACCAAGATGAAGTTCTCTGTGATGTTGTGCCGATGCAAGCAAGCCATATCCTCCTTGGACGCCCATGGCAGTTTGATCGCGCAGCGAATCATGATGGGAAGAGGAACCTCTACAAGTTGGTTAAGGATGGTCAGAAGTTCACCTTGGCACCGTTAACACAAGCTGAAGTGTTTGAGGATCAGCAATGGCTTGTTAAGTCACATGCTGAATATGAAATTTCAAAACAGCTTGCGAGAGAAAAAGAAGGTTTGAGTGTGAAATATATAGAGGGAAACACTGAGAGTGTGAGCCTTAAACATTCGCATGAAAACAGTAAGCATGCAGAGGGAGAGTGTAAACATTCGCACGAAAAGAGTAAGCGTGCTGAGAGTGGCATTGAGAGAAAAGGAGAGGTAAATAAAAAGAAATTGAGTGTATATGCCAAGGGGAGCGAAGCAAGGAGAGCCATGCTTTCTCATAACAATTGTTTTGACGCAAGCCGTCCTCTACTTCTTATCCGTTTTCGCTCTTATTGTTTAACCTCAAATGAAACGGAACGGCACCATACCGTTCCGATTGGTATATCTTCTCTCTTGCAGGAATTTGGAGATGTTCTACCCGAAGAAATGCCACCTGGCTTACCTCCGATTCGAGGCATAGAACATCAAATCGACTTTGTTCCTGGATCGGCAATTCCTCATCGGCCGGCTTACCGATCCAATCCAGAGGAGACAAAGGAACTGCAACGGCAAGTTGACGATTTACTTGCGCGTGGGTATGTTCGGGAGAGTCTGTCTCCATGTGCCGTTCCAGTCATTCTGGTCCCAAAGAAGGACGGATCTTGGTGCATGTGTGTTGATTGTCGAGCAGTCAACAAAATCACTGTAAAGTATCGCCATCCTATTCCTCGATTGGATGATATGTTAGATGAATTAAGTGGTAGTATAGTATTTTCTAAAATTGATTTAATGAGTGGCTACCACCAAATTCGTATGAAAGAAGGGGATGAATGGAAAACTGCTTTTAAAACTAAGTATGGCTTATATGAATGGATGGTTATGCCGTTTGGCTTGACTAATGCTCCTAGCACCTTTATGAGGTTAATGAACCATGTACTTCGGCACTTAATTGGTAAATTTGTTGTAGTTTATTTTGATGACATCTTAATCTATAGCAAATCATTGGATGAGCATGCTTTACATCTTAGGGAAGTTTTTCTAACACTTCGTGAGCAGAAATTATATGCTAAACCTAGTAAGTGTTCTTTTGCATTGGAACAAGTTGGTTTTCTTGGTTTCATTGTCAGTGCAGGAGGCGTTAAAGTGGATGAGGAGAAGATCCGCGCGATACGGGAATGGCCGACGCCGAAGGCCGCTACCGATGTGAGATCGTTCCATGGATTAGCGAGTTTCTATCGGCGTTTTGTAAAGGATTTTAGCACCATTGTCGTTCCATTGAATGATTTAATAAAAAAGAATGTTGTTTTCAGGTGGGAGCAACAACAGGAGGAGGCATTTGCTACCCTCAAGGAACGGCTCTGTGCCGCTCCCGTGCTAGCATTGCCCGACTTCAGCAAGGCGTTTGAGATCGAGTGCGACGCCAGCGGGTTAGGAATCGGCACCGTTCTGATGCAAGAGAAACGACCGATTGCCTATTTCAGTGAAAAGCTCAAGGATGCCCAACTCCGATATCCTACCTATGACAAGGAGTTCTATGCTCTTGTCAGAGCGTTGGAAACATGGCAACACTACTTGATGCCGAGAGAGTTTATCATCCACACAGACCATTTGAGCTTGAAATACCTAAAGGGTCAAGGGAAGCTGAATCGGCGACATGCCGTTTGGATGGAATTCATTGAAGCCTTCCCTTACCACATTCAGTACAAGCAAGGTAAAGAGAATGTTGTTGCCGATGCACTATCTCGAAGGTACGTGCTCATTACTTCTCTAAATGCCAAATTGCTTGGATTTTCGCACATTATCGAACTCTATGCTACCGATTCTGATTTTGGTGGTATTTATTTGCATGGCGTTTCTATTTCTGGTTCTAAATTCTACAAGCATGAGGGTTATTTGTTTAAAGGCAAACATTTATGTATTCCTCATTGCTCTCTTCGTGAATTACTGGTGCATGAAGCCCATAGTGGTGGTTTAATGGGTCACTTTGGCGTGACTAAAACTTTGGATGTGTTACATGATCACTTTTATTGGCCTCACATGAAGCGTGATGTCGTGCGCATTATTGCTAGATGTTTGACTTGTCGTAGAGCCAAATCTAAATCTGCTGGTCATGGAGAATACATGCCGTTACCTGTTCCTTCTCATCCTTGGACCGATTTGTCCATGGACTTTGTCGTCGGACTACCCAGGTCTAAGAACGGTAAGGATAGTGTTTTTGTTGTGGTGGACAGGTTTTCAAAAATGTCCCATTTTATTGCATGTTCGACTACTTCTGATGCTACTCAGATTGCTGATTTGTTCTTTCGTGAAGTAGTCCGTTTGCATGGTATCCCTTTGACGATTGTGAGTGATAGAGATACTAAGTTTCTTAGTCATTTTTGGCGTGTCTTATGGAAGAAGCTTGGTACTAAGTTATTGTATTCTACATCTTATCACCCACAAACGGATGGTCAAACAGAGGTGGTAAATCGGACTCTTGGCTCCCTTTTACGCACCCTAGTTCGTAAGCATGTTTCTACTTGGGTTGATCATTTACCGTTTATTGAATTTGCTTACAACCGTGCTGTTCATTCTACTACTCATTACTCGCCGTTTGAACTAGTGTATGGATTTAATCCTAGAACTGTTTTGGATTTAACTCCTTTACCTTTGAGTGATGTTGTAAGTTTAGATGGTGCCCAGAAGGCTGATTTTGTCAAGCAATTGCATGCTAAGGCAAAGCAGAACATTGAGCACATGAATGAGAAGCTGATGATGAAACGGAACGATGGCCGACGGCTAGTGACGTTCCAGGTTGGCGATTGGGTTTGGTTGCATATGCGCAAGGAGCGCTTTCCTGCCCAACGCCGCGGCAAGCTATCTCCTAGAGGCGATGGACCGTTCCAGATTGTCGAGAAGATCAACAACAATGCCTATAAACTGGCGTTGCCGAGTGAGTATGGTGCCGTTAGCTCTACCTTTAATGTTTCTGACTTAGAATTGTTTGATGCAGATGACGAGTATGGACTTTCAGCTGATGCCGATTCGGATTCGAGGGCGAATCCTTCCGAAGGGGGAGGGAATGATGCGAATCCACGCATCCAACTACCGTTACCACCAGCTGGTCCAATGACTCGAGCCAGAGCTAGAAAGCTTCAAGACCGTTTGTCATCTCTCATTCACAAGGAGCTGGAATGTGAGAGGACAAATGAGGAAGCTGCACTTAGAGAGAAGACACCAAGAGTTGTGAATCT
Organism: Viola odorata; assembly: GCA_963691705.1. Lineage (NCBI taxonomy): Eukaryota > Viridiplantae > Streptophyta > Magnoliopsida > Malpighiales > Violaceae > Viola > Viola odorata. The sequence goes on from OY829542.1 coordinate 33,213,985, forward strand.
CCTTACATTCACAATGACCGAAGATGATTCTGCCAGAAACGGCACTTGACCGTTTGTCACCAAAACGGCTCTTGTCCGATTCGTTCAAAACGGCTCTTGTCCGTTTCGCTTAAATCGGCACTTGACCATTTCACTCAGCCATTGTCGTTTCACTCATCTGTCTCGCGTGCCGATTGCTCAAAACGGCTCCTGCCCGTTTCGCGTGTCCAGAAGCGCGCGTTGACTGAAGTTCAAGTTGTTGACTTTAATTATTTTAGCTTAATTAGTTAATTAGACAGTTTTAATTAGTTAAGTTATCTTCCTATTTTGGAAGTCCTACTTCTATTCCTATTTGGTTTACTATTAGGGTTTGTTTGTAACCTATATAAGGAACCACTTGGCTACTTTATTAAGTTGGCTGTTATTTGATAAATTGAGTTAATCTCTTCAATCTCCGCCCCTTGTTCAAGTTGGTTGAACCTTGTTCTTCTTGAGTCCGCAATACTTGAGTCGTATACAAGTAAATCTTGGAATTGTATTATTGTGTCGTTTATCTTAGTGTGATTCTCACATTGTTGAGTCTAGTCCTAAGAACTCGATTCAAGACCCTTGACTTGAAATCGATTAGGGCTCTTAGCACAGGTTAGCTAAGTGGTCTAAGCTCGTACTCGTCGAGTTATCTATTTCCGCAGGAAATCCGTCTTTGAACAAAGATCAAAATTGGTGCTAAGCATCCTAAGGAACCAGGATCGTATCAAAATTGCTCCATTTCGCATAAATCTCGCATGCATTTTGCCATCAATTTCCTTGTTGTTTAATCACTGTTTTTGTGGGGTTTTATTGCTGTGGGGTAGAGGGAATTTCTGCACTTATTTTGGCTGTGTTTTGTTGGAGTGTGTGCGTCTTGGTCGCCGGCCAGGGCGCCGGCGACGTGAGGGAGAAGGAGAACAACACCATGTTGTTCTAAGGAGGAAGAAGAAGCAAGGTGACGGGCCAAGCTCGTCCCTTTCTTTTTAAATGCAAATGGGCCTTGGCTTAAGCCAAGCCCATTTGCTCCCCTTTTCCATTTTCATTTAAAATTTCAGCATGCACATGGGCCCAGCCCATCAAAGTTTCGTCAATTGTTCGAGTCTCTTTTATTTTCGTGTTTATTTAATTAATAGCTTGTATGTAATATTTAATTTATTTCATATGCCATGTTTAATTATTTATTTATTTACTTGTTTAAATTCAAATGCATATCTATTTGCTTTACTTTATTGTTTTAATTATCTTCGAACGATTACTAACATCGATTTCGTAGGCACCAAAAATCATCAACTCTTTAATTTTTCGTCAAGTCATCATTTAATTTTCGCACCTTATCAAATCAGCATTTAATTTTCATATGCGTTAAATAAATCATTTCTCGCATGCAATCAACTCAGCATTTAAACTTTCGTATGCGTCAAATAAATCATTTCTCGCATGAAATCAACTGAGCATTTAATTTTCGTATGCGTTAAATAAATCATTTCTCGCATGCAATCAACTCAGCATTTAAACTTTCGTATGCGTCAAATAAATCATTTCTCGCATGCAATCAACTTAGCATTTAATTTTCGTATGCGTCAAATCCATCATTTCTCGCATGCAATCAACTGTCATCATTTAATTTCCTGCACTTATCAAACTCAGCATTTAATTCTCGTATGCGTTAAATCCATCATTTCTCGCATACAATCAACTGTCATTTAAATTCTCGCATTTATAAAATTGTTTATTTATTTTTCGAGCTATCGCTAACACTCTCGCTTTGTAGGTTTTAATTTCAAGCTTCGCTCGAAAGTACGCCTTTCGATTCCTTTTTATTTATTCGATGCTTTCTGCAAATATCAATTGTATGCATGATATATAGAACTGCTAGAATTAAAATCAACCCACATGAACAATGTGTTTAAAGATTTGCTTAAAATGCCATGTTCATGTGATTTTAAAATTCTCGCTTATATTGACTGCATGTACATGGGGACTTTCGATCCCACATCAGTTTATCATTTCAAAAACCTTTCATTTAATCTGTACTCTGCTAAGCTATCCAGGATAGAATCACGTAGTAATTAATTTAATCATGCATGGCCCGATGATGAAATAGAGGGCGCTCATTCAGTCTTTCGGAAAATTCAGTCCCATCATGTTACGGTCAGGAATAATCAATCGGTCTTGATAAACGGTAACCCCGTCCAAAAGACGTTAAAATGGTAACCCCGTCCAACGATTAATTATTCCCGAACAGTCATGATCATAGAAAAGACTAAAGTGACAATTCCTCTAAGGGCCCCCTTTTCAAAAAAAACACATTTTCATCAAACACCTTTTTAAAACACCTCTCTCATCAACCGGTAACTGTTTTTGGATGTGACTCGGGTGCCTAACACCTTCCCGAGACCATAATACGACCCCAAACCTTTTGTCTGGGGTCCAGACCCCTTTTTTGTGCATTTAGTTTTTTATTTATTATATTTCTTATGCCATGACGATTAAGGTTCCCTAAACCTAGCAACCAAATTAGGGTGGCGACTTCATTGTATGTTGTGAGGCGTCTGTTTACGCTGAGCATCTAAAGATCTCAAATTTCGTTGCACACTCGCGAATTATTTTTCGTAATTTTTGTGGGGCGCGACAGTTTGGCAACTTCACTGGGGACTTTAGGGTCGGAGCCGGTTTTATCTTTTTAGAGAGGTGTTTTATTTGTTTATTCATTTATTTGCTTTGATCAATTGCTGGTTTGTTCATTTATTTGCTTTATCAATTGTCATACGCATTTCATAGCGCCCTACACCCAGGGGACAATTACCAAATTAGGAGGGTAGTAGTGACGCCCTAGGACACGTGTCCTGGGTAGTGTTCACCAATTCCAACTCGGATGAACCCCTAAATCCAGTCAAAAGGTTACACGATTTTGCAAGAAATCGGGACACTAAACGACACTTAAGGGACCTTTTCATGGTATCATCCGGGAACCATTCAAGCCAGTTAGAAAAGTGGGAATCAGAACCCCAGCACATGCATCATAATTATACCTGCTTTGTCGTGGCTCTATTCATGTTGTTGCCATAATTTCCATTTTTTCATAAATTTTCTATTATACGAACTGTAAATTTTCTTACACGTGCAGGTTACTTGGCATTTAAAATTTTATTTTTGTCCCACAGGACCCGTTTTGCTCATTCGATATGTCGGCACCTACACTACTTTCACTTGATATTTTCGGGGAACAAAGTTTCGATGATCAGGCACTGCAAAGCCGGATTACAGCTTTAGAGGCCGAGATAGAAATGCAGAAATGGGAGATGGCCTCAATGGAATACCTTTGGCAGGAGCAAGAAAATTCTGACTTCCAGAGTTGACACCTTCATGGGAAGACTCTAATATCGACAGTCCCTTTTCTTTTTTTCATGTAATTAGGATCCCTGATTTCATCTATCTTAGCCATTTTTGATGAACTTAGGAAGTCGGTAAGTTTACCACATTTTGTAAACACTTTTAAGACTAAAGTGACGATTCTTCTGAGGGCCCCCTTTTAAAAAAAATGCATTTTCATCAAACACCTTTTTAAAACACCTCTCTCATCAACTGGTAACCGTTTTCGGATGTGACTCGGGTGCCTAACACCTTCCCGAGACCATAATACGACCCCGAACCTTTTGTCTGGGGTCCAGACCCCTTTTTTATGCCTTTAGATTTTTATTTATTATATTTCTTATGCCATGACGATTAAGGTTCCCTAAACCTAGCAACCAAATTAGGGTGGTGACTTCATTGTATGTTGCAAGGCGTCTGTTTACGCTGAGCATCTAAAGGTCTCAAATTTCGTTGCACATTCGCGAATTATTTTTCGTAATTTTTGTGGGGCGCGACACTGTGGAATCCTGATGGTGGATAGTCTTTAAGCTCTTTAAGGAGTGTCACAAGCTCCGACAATCCTCTAGATGATCGGATGATAGCTTCGCGGGGTGATCCCCCTTTTGATGCATCCGGACCTTTGAGACCGGTTGCGGGCCATGCTGGTAGTACTACGAGGAAAGAGAATTTTTAATTTAGATGGTGATGATTTTTTTAAAATCTTTCCTGATTCACTCTTGAAGGTGGCCTGCTGTGGCAATTCGGGAACTGCTACGAGGGGAACCACCTGATCCTCTCGTGATGACGAGATGAGACAACATGTCCCTGCAAAACCTTAAGATTGATTAGTGGTGTTAGTCTAAGTGTCGTGCCTTATGGCTCGAACTACTCCTGGGGAGCCATCTATGCCATGCCTCCTTTTGTCATCTCACGATTTTTAAGAAAAATGAAAGAAAGTTTTAAAACAACAAGCATCTCCTGAAAAAACTTATTTTATTAATTTCAGGATAAACATTTGAGTGGCATTGTCATGATAAAACCCTATGTCTTTAGTTCGGCCGGATGCAAGGCCCGTGGCTCTTCAGGCGAAGTACATCTTGACAGCATCGGCATTTACCGGCCTTGGTAGATCATCTCCGTCCATGTTGGTTAGCATCAGGGCACCCCCCGAGAATGCACTTTTAACTAGATAAGGGCCCTCGTACCTTGGGGCCCACTTTCCTTGACTAGCCTCCTGATGAGGGAGAATTTTCTTCAACACTAAATCCTCAGCCTCGAACTTGCGAGGTCGTACTTTCTTGTTATAAGCGTTGGCCACTCTTTGCTGATATAATTGCGCATGGCAGATAGCAGCCAAGCGCTTTTCGGGAAGGAGGTTCAGCTGCTCGTACCTCACTCTTGCCCAATCTGATTCTTCCACTTCATACTCTGCCAGGATTCTGAGAGAAGGGATTTCAACCTCAAGAGGAATCACGGCTTCCATGCCATAAACTAAGGAGTAGGGAGCTGCCCCTGTAGACGTACGGGTTGCTATCCGGTAAGCATGCAGTGCGAAGGGAAGCATGTCATGCCAATCTTTGTGAGTGATTACCATCTTTTGGATGATCCTCTTTAGGTTTTTGTTTGCTACTTCGACTGCGCCATTCATCTTCCCGTTGAGATTGGTGCCATTGGCAAAGAGCGTCGATCATCTTCCCGTTGAGATTGGTGTCGTTGTCCGTGATGATAGTTTCTGGAACCCCATGATGGCAAATGAAATTTCTCTCAATGAATCGCATGGTCGTTTTCTGAGTGATGTTGGAGTAAGAGGCGGCTTCTACCCACTTGGTGAAGTAGTCGATTGCTACGAGGATGAAGCGATGACCATTAGAGGCTGTTGGGTGAATTTGACCGATGATGTCGATTCCCCACATCGCAAAAGGCCAAGACGATGTCATGCTGAAGAGAGGGGCTGGAGGGACATGGAGATGGTCCGCGTAGATTTGACATTTGTGGCACTTCCGGAAATAGCCGATGCAATCTCGTTCGATGGTGAGCCAAAAATAACCTTGCCTCATTATTTGTCTTGCCATCATGTGCCCACTTACGTGTGTGGAACAAACCCCTTCGTAGATTTCCGTTATGATTCTTTTTGCCTCGACCATGGTGATGCAGCAAAGCAAAGCTCCATCAGCTCTCCTTTTATATAGAACTTCACCGTCGAGGTAGAAGTCTAGTGCTAAACGCTGGAGGGTATTTTTGCTAACCCGACTTGCCCCCGGTGGGTACTCCCGGTTTCTGATGAATTGTACTAAGTCGTGGAACCAAGGCTTCCTATCGGGTTCTTCTTCCAAGGCGACACAGCATGCCGGAGTTTCCTTTACCTCCACCCTCAATGGCTGAAGCATTACTCCGCACTCTAACTTGAACATCGATGCCAACGTGGCTAACGGTTCTTTTCTCTGTCGACTCGATCGAACTTGGTTTCCTCGAATTCTCGTGTGAATTGGGTGAGTAACCTTTGATAAGTGATGAGCTTGGAATCCCGTGTCTGCCATAGATCCTGAGCTTGGTAGATGATGAGTGCTGAATCGCCGAAGATTTTGAGCTTCTTTACTTTTAGGTCGATTGCTGTCGTCAGACCGCTGATGCATGCCTCATACTCGGCGATGTTATTGGTGCATGGGAAGTTCAATTTGCATGCTATGGGGAATTGACGGCCATCTGGGGCTATGACCACGGCTCCCACTCCCTTGCCCGAGAGGTTCACCGCACCGTCGAAGAACATGGTCCACCAGTCATCTTCTCGGAGATCTTCTGCGATCTCATCTTGAATCACTATGGTGTCCTCATCGGGGAAGTCGAAGCTCAATGACTCATATTCGTCCTAGGCATGATCAGCCAAATGATCGGCGAGGGCGCTTGCCTTTACTGCCTTCCGTGTTACATAGATGATCTCGTGATCAGCTAATAAGACTTGTCATCTACAAATGCGACTTGATAGGTACGGCTTTTCGAAGATATACTTCAGTGGATCCATGCGAGAGATTAGCCATGTCGTGTAATACAACATATACTACCGGAGCTTTCGGACGCACCATGCTAGGGCGCAACAAGTTCGTTCTAACATGGAGTAGCGCATCTCGCATTCGTTGAATTTTTTGCTGAGGTAGTAGATGGCTTGTTCACGCCTTCCGGACTCATTGTGCTGTCCCAAAACGCAGCCCATGGCACTATCCGTGACAGTCATGTACATGAGCAAGGGACGTCCTGGTGTCGGGGGAACTAGTACCGGTGGGCTTTGCAGATATGTCTTGATTTTCTTGAAGGCTTTCTGGCAGTCTTCGTCCCATTCTGCCTCTCCGTGTTTCCTTAGCATTTTGAACATCGGCTCGCAAGTAAGTGTTAACTGGCTGATAAAGCGAGCGATATAGTTGATGCGTCCTAAGAAGCTTCGTACTTCTGTTTTGGTGCTAGGAGCGGGTAGCTCTTGAATTACTTTTATCTTATCAGGATCCACTTCTATGCCTTTGTTGCTGACGATGAATCCTAACAACTTTCCGGAGGTCACTCCAAAGGTGCACTTAGCTGGGTTTAGCCGTAGCTAAAATTGCCTCAACCTTTTGAATACCTTCTTCAGGATGTCTACATGATCTTGCGTGCCGCGAGACTTGGCTATCATGTTGTCGACATATATTTCCAATTCTTTATGCATCATGTCATGGAAAAGGGTGATGGCAGCACGCTGGTACGTGGCTCTTGCGTTCTTTAATCCGAAGGGCATCACTTTGTAGTAGAAGGTTCCCCATGGCATGATGAAGATCGTCTTTTCACTGTCCTCGGGTGCCATCTTGATCTGATTGTACCCCGAAAATCCATCCATGAAGGAGAACATGTCATTTCTGGCGGCACTATCTACCAAGATGTCGATATGGGGAAGAGGGAAGTCATCTTTAGGGCTGGCTCGATTGAGATCCCGAAAGTCCACGCACATGCGAACTTTCCCATCATTTTTAGGCACTGGCACTATATTGGCGATCCATTCTGGGTACTCGACAACTCTCAAGAAACCCACGTCTAGTTGCTTGGTAACTTCTTCTTTGACTTTCAGAAGGATGTCTGGATGCATCCTCCGAAGTTTTTGCTTGACAGGCTTAAACTCAGGTTTTAATGGAATACGATGCTCAACTATCCCGGGAGCAAGACCTGGTATGTCGGCGTATGACCATGCGAATGATGCGTTCCTTGTAGGCTAGAACGCTCTCCTTAGATCGTTGTCCGACGACGTGGCTTTCAAGATTTGGTGGTCTTGGCACTCCAAAGAACGGATGACTCAGTGAGAAGTGCTTTCAAGTTTTACTTGACAAGCTAATCGAATGCACGAAACTCAATTAGTTGCAAGGTTCATCAAGAACAAGTGGATAAAGATCCCAAGCAATATGCTTTCAATAATCAATAATCAAAGTCTGCTGAAAATAACATGGGCGGCTCCTTTTTAAGGAAGCGCAAAACCCTAATTCCAAAAATGGAAACTAGTTTAGTTTCTAAATAATGACTTTAAACGAAATTGGCAACAAGCCACCCTTCCAAATAAGTTCTGAAACCCTAAATTAACATAAATAAACTCTAATAATAAGGATAGAAGTGCAGGCACCGCCGTTTAGGTCAAAAGGCCCAAGTGGCTTTGCTTGCGGGTCCGCCGAATCACGTTTTAAGGAAACAAGGCGTTTTCCTTATTCCCTAGAGCGTTCCCGCTGAAATTTGGATGGAAACTTCCTAACACATATATGAAGTTCTGGACTGAATATTGTGCGAGGAAATATGCTCAAATCTTCAAAAGGCTCGGCAGTGGCTTTCGCTGTCCAATGCGGGTTTGTGATTTGGGCCTGTCCCAAATCCTTCGGGCGTTTCTCCTGATTTTTGGCCTGGACTCCTATCTTGTATTATAAATGAACATGGCCTGGTCAAAAATAGGAAAAGGGCGCTGGTGGACCTAAAGGTCCGAAGTGGCCAAGTGTGGCCCATCCGCGGCACGGATCAAGGTCACAAGGCGCGGCTGGGGCGCGCGTAGGCTGGCTTCTTCTGAGGCTGTCTCTGCCTTCAGTTCCATGTGAATAAGGCTGCTGAGTCTTGTCTGTAGGGCTCGGGCCCTGGCTCGAGTGATCGGGCCCGTGGGCGGCAATGGGAGGCTCGCGGCTGCATCTTCCAAGGCTCGGGCCTTGGCGCCTGTGGGTGCATCACTAGGGTTGGCCCTGGCTGGGATCGTATCAGAGAATACATCTGAGTAGTCCTTGAGGAGAGAAATCAACCTCTTTCTGAGTCGTATCCAGGGTAGTTCTGATCTTGACCACTTTCTGATTCTCGTTGCTTGCCCCCAAATTTACCTCATCCAATTCCTCCCGATGAGGGGTTATTTCCTTTTCTGAACTTTCTAGTAAACGGGCCAGTTCGTCGGAGATTTCGGCCTTGCCTTCGGTTGTGATGACGATTTCTTCGCCAGTAAAGACATAGGTTTTATCATGACAATCCGAACTAACATTCATCCTGAAATTAAAAATACAAAAAGAAGAGATGCGTAAAATGAAAATTGCATATATATTGATTTTTAACAGAAGGGGAACGTGAGTTCCTACAAAAATGTTTTCGTAAGAAAACGTGCAAACATATATTTTTCTAAAAGAAGTAATTACGGAGAGACATCCGGAAGCATGGTGATGGTCCAGTTGCACTCAGACTCCCCTAACTTCTTAATGAAAATGACTAAACCAGGCGACGATTCTTCTTCTCCTAGAGTGCAGATACGGAGGTCTGTTACCGTGATCGGATTTCCATTAATGGTTTCGGCCGCGAAGGGGAACGTGGTTCTGATATGGGGGACTGGCATTTTGCCCTCTGCCACAGAACGTCCAAATAGCTTAGCCAGCTACTTTTCTTTCTTTTCTTGGGCAATCCTGGCGAAATCAGCCTTGCTGGGTTGGTACCCTAACCCAAAGCGGTCTCCAAAGCTCTTCGGAGGTGCCCAGCCTTTTGATCCTTGTAACTCGGCCTCGAGCCATTTTCCCAATTGGAAGTTTCCCTCTAGTATTGACTTAGTGGTTGTTTCGGCTATCTCAGATTTTGAGGCTTCATAAACGGGGGATCCTGCCTCGATCCAATCCGCGTTGACGATTTCGAAGGCTTGGAAAGAACTCTCCAAGGTTTCAGCAGCCTCGATGTAAGGTACGGACGAATGCTTGGCCAAGATTAAGGCTTCCTCGGCCTTAATTGTGATGAGGGCATTGTCTTTGACGTACTTGAGGCACTGATACAGGGAAGAGGGGACGGCTCCCGCTGAATGGATCCAAGGCCGTCCTAGAAGCATGCTGTAAGCGGGTTGGATTTCCATGATTTGGAATGTCAAGGCGAAAGTGTGGGGCCCGATGACCATATCCAACTCAAAGTTCCCGATGATCTCTCGAGTGGTGCCATCGAAAGCCCTAGCCATCATTCCGCTAGGTTTCATGTGAGAGAAATCGACTGGCAGTTGTTCGAGGACATGCCTGGGCATGACATTAAGTGCGGACCCATTGTCGATTAGGGCCTTTGCTATGACGTGTCCCTTACATTCTACCGTGATGTATAGGGCCTTGTTGTGATCTCTTCCCGAGGGGTCGATCTCTCCTTCAGACAAGGAAATGCTGCTTAAGGCTTGAATTCTTCCGACGAGGTTTTCCACCCCTTCCGTGGTGATATCCTTAGTCACGAAGGCTTGCTTCAAGACTTTTAAGAGAGCTTGGCGATGCGGCTCTGAAGTAAGGATCAACTCCATGATGGAAATGCGAGCCGGGGTTTTCTTTAGCTGTTCGATGATGCTGAACTCGCTCTGTTTTATGATCTTGAGGAACTCGACTGTCTCGTCCTCGGTTACAGGTTTGCTCAAACCTTGTGTCTCTTCTACCGTTTCTTCGCGGATCACAGGATTTTTCCCTTTGGCCTGTCATTGCTTTTCTACTTCCTCCGAGATGTAACATCTTCCGGTGCGGGTCATGCCCCCGATATGAGAGGCTTAGTCAATAGCGAGTCCTGTTGGTGTGACTACAGGAGGGGTGGTGACCACCGTGTATCCATAGTTGAATGGGACCGCATGTAAGTCTCGGCTAGGAGTATTCACAGCTAATGTGAACACTACTTTGCATGGGGTCGTGGCTGCATCCCCTGTTTAGGCCACATATTCGAAGGAATACAGTGCTGGAGAATTGTCCTCGATGGCATTGATTGCTCCTCGGGTTTTCCCTTCAGTCTGAATGATCCTGAATGTTGTGAGTTGCTTGACTTTCTGCCAAAAAGTTCACAATTCTGGATTTCGTGCTTGCTTTCCCCTTGGAAAAATAGGCATTGGGCCTGATTATTCCCCGGGAATGGCAGGTATGCGTTGTTAGCCAATGCGAAGAACAGTTCTTTATTGGGTACCTCCTCTCCTGAAAGGTGAGAATCGTTGATTCCTCCGGAAAGAATACCGTTCACCCCAGGATTGTGGTGTGGCAGAGGACTGGTTGTCACATCAGGACCCTTGGCTAAACCTTCGGAAGAGATTCGTCCTTGTTTGGTTAGGTGATCGATCTTCTCTCTAAAGGCGTAACAGTCTTCCAGGGAGTGTCCTCGGGTTCCGGCGTGATATTCGCAGCTAACCTTTGGATCATACCATCTAGGGTAAGGAGTTTATTGAGGCGAGAGTGGGGATGGTGTAATCTGCCCGTCTGCCAAGAGGCTTGCGTAGATCTCTTTCAAAGGAAACAGAGGAAGTGACCATGTCGGTGAAGGGTATGACTCGGAGTCCGAGGATTCCCAAGAGGGTAGTAAGGGCACTGTGCTAGAATGGGAGGGTGGTGCCGAATACCTGACGAGGTAATCAAACTTCCCGGAAGGCTGGCCCAAGGTGTCAATCTCGCGGTCGCCCTCGTCGCGGCGCGTGGAGAACTGTTTGCACGACGAAGTCCATCTTTTCTTTTGGATGATTGGGAGTGGGGTTCCTTTGGAGTTAAGTGGGATCAAAAATCCTTCTCTGATGGCGTTGATGGATCCTTCCCCGCGGGTTGCTTTTTGGGTTTGTATTACTCCGAGACTTGAGAGTTGTCTCACCTTTCCTGCGAACAACTCGCAGCTTTGGATCTCATGACCGTCGCTTCCCTTGCAGTACATGCAGTGACTTGGATTGCTCTCCGAGTATGGCATATATCCTCCTCGAGCTAAGGCCAGGAAAAGTTGTTCCTGTGGCCAGCTTGACGCTGAGGAAAAGAGGTTGTTGCTTTCTCCTGCCGAGACGGCGTTCACCCCTCCCTTTCCTTGGGAATGATTGGGGAGAGGGTTGGTGGATGTGTTGGGTCCTTTTGCTAACCCTTCGAAAGATGCCCATCCACTTTTGATCAAGTGGACTTTTGCTTTGAATGCGAAGCAATTTTCCAGAGTGTGACCCGGGGCTCCAGCATGGTATTCACACCTTGCGTTGAGATCATACCACTTCGGGTAAGGAGGCAATTGAGGCTGAGCTGGAACTGGTACGATCTGTCCGGCCGCCAGGAGATGTTTGTAGATTTCTCCCGCAGGAAGAGGGAGAGGAGGCAAAGGCTCTCGGTTCCACCGATTGTTTGACGTGTTTTGGTTATTTGGGTCCTTTGGTGGGTTATATGGCTTAGGTTGCAGGGGTTGTGATGTTTGTACCGAAGGCGGTGAGAAATGTGTAGGATTTTGAGGCGCGATATTAGCAACGGGTGGCGAAGTGAAAGGAAAGAAAGTGGGTTGATATAGTGATGGCGAAGGGTAGGGCGGTGGCGATAAATAAGGTGGAGGTGGTGGAAATAGTTGCCCGTGATGAGCTTGGGGAGCCACAAATCCAACATCTCTCTTTACGATGGATGCTTTCTTTGGCACAGACTCCGGCGTCGGAGGTGTGATTCGTCCGGACTTGATCCCTTGCTCGACTCTTTCGGCAATTAGGACCATGTCGGAGAAGCTGTTTGAAGGGTTCGAGATCAGGTAGGTGTAGTAAGGAGCCTTGAAGGTGTGCAAGAGAATCGACAAGAGTTCCTTGTCGCTTAAGGGTGGAGAGATTCTAGAAGCCAACTCTCTCCATCTCTAAGCCTAGGTCTTCACGGACTCGCCGACTTTCTTTTCCACATTTTGCAGGTCGGCGCGGTCGGGCGCTACCTCCATGTTGAATTTATATTGTCTGTAGAAGGCATCGGACAGGTCTCTCCATATCCTGATCCTGGCTCTGTCCAGACCCATATACCAAGTTAGGGCGTGCTTGGTCAAGCTTTCTCAGAATAGGTGAATCAACAATGGCTCGCTGTGGATCATCTCTGCCATCTTATTGCAGTATGCTCTGAGGTGGGTCTTTGGGCACTCTACCCCGGTATACTTTTCGAAGTCGGGGATCTTGTACTTTGGTGGTATAATGATCCCGGGGACCATACACATATCGGCGGGGTCAGTAGGGTCAAATGGATCAGCCCCTTCAATCACTCGGAGTCTTTCCTCGAGCAGATTCAGTCGGTTACTTTTCGGTTGCTCAGCCCTGATGGGGTTAGAACCGAAGGGTAGCAGAGGTTCCAACGAGAACTGAGGTTGTGCTGGGTTGAAAACAAGAGGCTGAGTTCCCACAGGTCCGGGAACAGTGCTTGGAGGAATGGGAGGCAGATACGAGGTCTCTAGGTGGGACTGGCTCTTGCTGGAGTCCACGGCAGGGTTGGTTGAAAGGTGCTGAAGTGACGCGGCAATCTCTTCGCCCGCCTTAACCATAGGATTTGCAGCGGTGGGTACAGTGAAGGGACTAATCCATCTCCACTGGCCCTCAGGGCCAGAAAGTGGCGGAGGTACAGAAGGTCCTGCGACGGAGAGCGAAGAGGGAGGTCCTCCTGTTTGAGTGGGATAAAAACCCGATGGTAGTTCGGTGACAGCTTCATCTCTTTCCTTTTTGGCCCTGGCGGCCCTTTCTGTAGTAATCCTAACTTGCTCCTCTAACTCTGCGATTTTAGCCGTTAGTACTTCATCAGTCTTAGCCTGTTCAGTCATTTTTTTATTTTTGAAGTCTAGTTACAGGGAGCCTGTGCGGATTAGCGTGCTTCTGAGGAGCTATCGTGAACCTGAAAAAGGGAAAAGCACAGAAAAGAGTAAGTACAAGTGAGGATACACAGGTGATGTGCAATCCCGAGGCCTCCACGTTGCTCATTCGCTCTTCCGGCTACACTTTCACTTGATATTTTCAGGGCGGTCGGAGAGGCGAGATATCCCAGCTATTGGCAAGATACGAAGGAAGCCTCTATTCATTCCAACGATGTGAAGCAGTCGGAGATGCTATCTGCGAAACCCAAATCAGCAGGGGCAACCAATGCCGCCATGCTAGGAAGATCTCTTTTACACTACGCTTTCAAACGATGCAGGGCCTGATGCCTGGTGAACCCAACCAAGGGGAGGGACGACGATCTATGCTATGAACTTGGAGTTTTTAGATAAGCTAAGAGGACATGGCCATGAGTGAGCAATACTCAGATTTTTTTCGACTGTTTGGTATGATTTTTTCGGCTTTTTGGTGAAACGATTGTGTTTATCCCGGAGGGATTTTCTCTTTCCTTTTGCGATGGTCTTTTGAGTTGCTTTGGATGGATAATTGATATGGAAAGGTTGAGCGATTTAATAAATATCCGAAAGAGTACGACTTTATTAAAGAGTGTTTACAAAATATGGTAAACTTGCCAACTACCTAAATTCATCAAAAATGGCTAAGATAGATGAAATCAGGGGTCCTAGTTACATGAAAAAGAAAAAAGGGTTGCCGATATTCGAGCCTTCCCATGAAGGTATCAATCCTGGACGTCAGAGTTCTGCTGCCAAAGGTACTCCATTGAAGCCAACTCCCATTTCTGCATCTCTATCTCAGCCTCTAACGCGGTAATTCGGCTTTGCAGTGCCTGGCTTTTCCTATCCCCCAAGTCTGCGCGAGTAGTCAAAACCCTTATCGTCGAATCCCTGTCTTCGATTATGGCCCTTGACGCTTCTTTCTTGTGGGTTTCGCTGCTCAAGCATTCCTTAAAGTCCCTGAGGGCCACCTTCTGTTTTACTGCTTGTACGCGGATAAAATCCTTGCTACGCCTTTCCAATTCATTCATCTGGACCTCCAGGCTACATTGACGGGCTTCGGCGATATCTCTTTCCTCTGTCATCAGATCTCGCTCTTCTTGCACTGCTCGCATCTGTTCTACCACTTGAGCGTAAGCCATGACATCCATTCCTTCGCTTACTTGGGATTCCCCTTCCTCTTCCATCGGTTTCTGATTTTCTGGGCGAGGTAGGACATTACCGTTGACTCGCCTTAACCTCCACTGTGGATATTGTGGTATCATTGTTGCAGGGGCGACGCGTCCTTTGAGACAAAAAGGGTTGGCCCAGTCTTGGGCGTACAGCTGAATGTTCTGATTTTCCCCGGTATGTGGCAGATTTGATCTCGTCATGTCGAATGTCACCGGAATGATTTGCGTGATGCAAAACTGTCTGAGTACGAGGGCAGGGCAGTAGTGAGCGCACCCCCATGCTCCGATCAAAGGAACCCAAGGTAGGGGTCCGCAGCAAACGATGGGATCGGAGGTTCGCAGCCACTTGGCATGCCAACTAAAGTCTTCTTCTGAGAGATTTATGAATCGGTCGATCCAGACATCCTTATTTTCCATCTCCCATCTATCCGTGGTCATTGCGTTGATAACCCTGAGTAGAGGGCACGACCTTATGTAGCTTTCTAAGAAGATGGACTGATCTGGAATCTGTTTAAAGTGGCTGACCAGCTATACTGTCAGCAACTGGGTGCAACAGGTAAGCCTCCCTTTCTCTTTTCTTCGGCAAGAGTCCAAGGAGCGAAAGGTCTCGGCCAAGATGGTTGTTGTAGGATTTATGGCATTTACCTCCATCTCGTAAAAGATGTTGGCTGCTGAAAAGTCAATGGCGTTCCTCATCCTCGGAAAAAGGACGAACCCTACGATGGTGAAGGTCAGAATCCTTAAGTGCTTTGCTCCATCGGACAATTGAAACCGTGCCTCAATATCTGACCAACACCAGAAATAGTCACCCTCTCTGACACGAGTAGTGATTCCTAGTAGCTTGTCAAGTCTTATTTTTACACTCGAAGAGTCGAGTCGGATGTTCTGGTATATGGCCGATATGGGAGATGTGAAGCACATTAGAGTTGAGTACTCCTCGAGCGTGGTAGTCAAGTCTACTCCTTTGTAGAAAGAGAAGCAACGATAATAGGGATCCCAGAACTTTAGGGCTGCCCGGATGCAACCCCAATCAGTTTTCACGTCCACTAGGGTCAGTAGCTTTCCATAACTACCCACAAACTGTGTCTCCTCGTCTTCAGTCAGCTCATTTCTTAACATCCGAATCCTAGTTAAGTCAAAGTCTACGACTTCTACTTTGATCTTAGTGGTGATGTCAGGGGTGAATCCATGTTCTAATAGATCTCCTCGGGCAGCCTGATCGTCGAAGCTTCATCCCCCGAAAATATCAAATGAAAGTAACTTAGGTGCTGTCATAATCGAATGAGCAAATGGATCCTGTTGGGACGAAAGTAACATTTTAAGTGCTAAGTAAATTGTGCGTGTGAGAAATCCGCAGTTTGTTTAACAGAAAAATCACGTCAATATGCCAACAAGACAAATAGAGCCACGACAAACAGGTATAATCATGATGCACGTGCTGGGGCTCTAATTCTGACATTTCTAACTGGCTTGAATGGTTCCCGGATGATACCATGAAAAGGTCCCTAAAGTGTCGTCCAGTGTCCCAATTTCTTGCGAAATCGTGTAACCTTTCGACTAGCTTTAGGGGTTCATCTGAGTTGGGATTGGTGAACACTACCCAGGACATGTGTCCTAGGGCGTTACTACTACCCTCCTAATTTGGTAATTGTCCCCTGGGTGTAGGGCGCTATGAAATGCATATGACAATTGATAAAGCAAATAAATGAACAGACCAGTAATTGATCAAAGTAAATAAATAAATAAACAAATAAAACACCTCTCTAAAAAGATAAAACCGGCTCCGACCCTAAAAGTCCCCAGTGAAGTCGCCAAACTGTCGCTCCCCAAAAATTTAAAAATTCGCGAGTGTGCAACGAAATTTGAGACCTTCAGATGCTCGGCGTAAAAGGGACGCCTAGCAGCATGCAATGAAGTCGCCGCCCTAATTTGGTTACTAGGTTTAGGGAACCTTAATCGTCATGGCATAAGAAATATAATAAATAAAAAACTAAAGGCACAAAAAAGGGGTCTGGACCCCAGACAAAGGTTCGGGGTCGTATTATGGTCTCGGGAAGGTGTTAGGCACCCGAGTCACATCCGAAAACGGTTACCGGTTGATGAGAGAGGTGTTTAAAAAGGTGTTTGATAAAATGCGTTTTGAAAATGGGGCCCTTAGAGGAATCGTCACTTTAGTCTTTTCCGCAATCGGGACCGTTCAGGAATAATTGATCGTTCGAACCGATCGATTATTCCCGATCGTAGTGATGGGACAGAATTTTCCATAAGACTGAATGATCGCCCTCTATTTCATCATCGGGCCATGCATGATTAAATTAAATATTACGTGATTCTATCATGGATAGCCTAGCAGAGTACAGATTAAATGATAGATTTTTGAAATGATAACTTGATGTGGGATTGAAAGTCCCCATGTACATGCAGTCCATATAAGCGAGAATTTAAAATCATATGAACATGGCATTTTAAGCAAGTCTTTAAACACGTTGTTCGTGTGGGTTGATTTTAATTCTAACAGTTCTATATATCATGCGTACGATTAATATTTACGAAAAGCGTTGAATAAATAAAAAGGAGCGAAAGGCGTACTTTCGAGCGAAGCTTGAAATTAAAACCTACAAAATGAGAGTGTTAGTGATAGCTCGAAAAATAAATAAACAATTTTATGAGTGCAAAAATTTAAATGACAGTTGATTGCATGCGAGAAATGATGGATTTAACGCATACGAAAATTAAATGCTGAGTTGATTGCATGCGAGAAATGATAGATTTAACGCATACAAAAATTAAATGCTGAGTTGATTGCATGCGAGAAATGATGGATTTAACGCATACGAAAATTAAATGCTGAGTTGATTGCATGCGAGAAATGATGGATTTAACGCATACGAAAATTAAATGTTGAGTTGATTGCATGCGAGAAATGATTTATTTGACGCATACGAAATCTAAATGTTGTTTTGATAAGTGCAGAAAAATTAAATGCAGTTGACGATTTACAGGGAATTAAAACAGTTGATGATTTGCAGGAAATAAAACAGGTTGATATTGCAGAAAATAAGCAGTTTGATATGTGCAGAAAATAAGCAGTTTGATATTTGCAGAAAATAAAACAATTGATATTTGCGGAAGAATTTCCAGCAGCTTGCGGAAAATTAAAGCAGTTGATATTTGCGGAAGAATTTCCAGCAGCTTGCGGAAGAATTTCCAACAGCTGATATTTATGAGAATTAAAATGCGACCGACCATGTAGGCGGTAAAACAAATGATTGAATTTAAATTACCGAAAGTAAATTGTGGAAATTTAAAGTGCGAATAATTTAAACAGTTGATAAGTATAGAAAATTAAACAGTTGATAGTACGAAAAATAATCATACGAAGCATACAAAATATTTTTACGAAAAAACGTGATCCGAAATCTCGGAAAGAAATGAACATGGGCTGGGCCCAACTAAAAAAATACATAGAAAATGGAAAATGGGCCAGGAATAGTGCCTGGCCCATGAAAATAAAAAGGAAGGGTGATGGGCCAAGCCCATCATCAAGGACGGATGAATAGGCCTTGTATGGCACTATTCATCGTCCTCCTCCTTGGTCGTCGGCGCTACTGCCGGCGGCCAAGCTCCGGCTAGCCGTGTCTGCTTCTCGTGATCTTTGTACCGAGACGCTCGTCTCCTTGACGACGTCTCGACCGTACGAAGCCCGAATATTATTTCAAAACAGATCGAGTTTAATTTTGAAAAAATGACGAAACCGTTAATTAACGAAAACTAATTAATTCACACAATCTAGCTAACTATTTCTCAAATTGAAAACGTGTATTTAATCTACATCATGCACATGAATTAATGGCACAAAAATAAGCAATTTATCTCTTCAAAACGAAGCCAAACGAATTAAAGAAGAAAATGGCCAAACGGACCGAAAATAAGCTAGAGAGAGAAACCTTACTCTCAAACTTTAAACTGTGATGATTATTGCTCTAAGTGAACAACTGATCAAGAGAGGGAAGAAAGCAAGGTTGCCTTGCGGATTTGGTGTCGTTTGAACGTTGAGAGATGTTTGGTATTTATAGGCCGAAGTCGCGTGGGTTGGAGAGGCGAGCGCTGCGCGTGGAGGCCGGATCATCGCGCTGGTGGGGCTAGGGGAGGCGTGATGATGGTTGAACGGGACAGGAAGCGACAGGTCTGAGCTAGGAAACGACAGGAGCAGGTAGCTCAGTGGCCTACTCCGCTGTATGCTCATCCTCACTGTTCATGTGCACCATGCACATTTAATTGTCAACCATTGATCTGGTTGACTTTTCTTGGTTGACTAGATCAACGGTTGTGATCAAATTGCCTTTTACCTTATTTAAATGGCCTTGAGCCGATTCCGGCGAGCAAACGTTCCTAATTTTCGAGCCGAAGGTACCAGCGCGTAGAGAAAAATACGACGGGTTTAACCGTCTACAGCGAATGACGAGAATTTTTCGTTTAACGCGTTAATTTTCTCATTCAAAAACGTGAAACGTTCAAACGAAAAAATAATGACGTTACGCCGAAAATTACACGAAACGTTGTAGACCGTTGCGAACGGAAAAAAAACTAGCAACTAGTTGATGGAAAACATTTCAAATTCAAACTATTATCCGAGCGACCTTACTCGGGTCCAATAAAAGCTCGAACGAAAATAATAATAAAAAAGGCGCTAAAATATTAAAAATCCTAAAAATCATGAGATGACCTAAAACGAAGAAAAAACTAGCAAATGACTGCCGGATAGTCAAAAATGTGATTTTTAAGGCTAAAAATAATAATGATAATAATGATGAAAATACGTGACGAAAAATTAAAAACGCGATTTCGAAAGCTAACGATGCTAACGACGATGCTAAAATGCGATGGAAAAATTAAAAATGCTAGCGACAGTAAATTAACTAAAAATGACAGTAAATTAAGTAAATAACAGAAATGCTAAAATCAATTTAAAATGGTGTCAAAATTCGGGTATCAACATCAGTGTTTTAATGCAGGTAACTTTGGTGAAGGACGTGTGACAACCTTTGAAGGATGTTATGGTCTGCCACAGTGGGGATATGAACCATATAATTATCCATACACATCTACTCACTCTCCCACTTGGTGGAACCAATCAAATCTCAACTGTGGAGTGCAACCTGAACCTAACTATTACAGTTTTCACGCTTCACACCTTACACCAAATCCTTCAAATGCAGGTGAGTCTTTTGAAGATATGTTGAAATCTTTTATGTAGGAAACTCAAACAAGAATAGCAAATTTAGCAGAGCAAATAGGACAACTTGCCTCTTCTACATTACATGAGTAAGAGAAAAATGGATGCATATCTCTATACCTCGAACCTAACACAGAGCATGATGTTAGAGTTGTCACTTTGTTGAGTGATAAAAATGTACCGAACTATTTGGACTCTTCCCTAGGCCAAAGGATAGGTCCGACACATGAGGCGAAAGTTGTTACCCAACCAAGTCAGCTTAATCACACCCGGAATCATCCTAGCATTTCAATAGATCAGAAAGTATCTTGGTACCAGGAAGAACAAGTGCAGATACCACATTTTCTAGAAAGATTTACGAGTACCAATGAGGTTAGGGAGTATCTTTTGGATGTTTTTCGTAGGGTTGAGGCAAATCCTTCAATTTTAAATTATGAACCTTGTTTTGCTATATTCATGAAAAAAATATGCTTAAGTGGTAATGAGTATTTGAGTGCAGTTAAGAATGCTGCTGCAATTATTCAAATGATATTACCACCCAAATGCAACAATCGAGGTGATGATTTGAAAGAGAGGGAGGATATGTTTGTGACTAAGGAAATACAAGGATTTTTTCTGTTAGACAATTTCGACTCTTCCCTGGACCAAGGAAAGAGTCCAGAATTGGAGGCAGAAATTGATGTTCAACTAGATCAACCAACTCAAAACTAGAATCTTTCTGAAACTTTAGTGGATCAGGAGATGAAGGTTGGGGAGACTTGTCACTGCATTGAACCAAAGGAGAAAGTGAGGAAGATTAAGAAAGAGATGAATGTGGTCATGAAATCACAAGCAGTTGTGTGTAAAAGGGAGCTTTTGCAGTTTATTGATTTTTTTATCCTTTTATTGAATCACCTTTCACTCACAACCATTTTTTTCCATTTCATATAATAGTTATCTGCAAAATGTTCTGCTGAAAGACCATGCACTACATTTGATCATTCACATCAAATTAAGTGCATGGAAAGCATTCAGTAGAATTGGTTGACGAGTGATGCTTGGAAGTCGATCCTAAGACTATAAATAAGGGTGCGGCAACCCATGCTTTTTGTTTTAATTTTTAAGTTATTTTGTTTTCAATAAAAAGGATTACCCTTTTGGGGTATGACTAATGAATTTTTTTTTTCACTGTCAGGAACAGGTGAAAAAAACTACAGAGGTAGAAACTGAGAACTTATCCCTAGGCCTAGGGAAGAGTCCAGTGTCGAGGAAACAAGAAGCTAAATTTCCACCGGAGAGAGAAAATTGCCACATCATTAAAATTGACGGGTATAAAAAGGAACCAATTACTCCCCCACTACACTCACAAAACCTCTACAGTTTCCCTCTTAGAAAACACCTCTCCCTCTCTCCTGAAAAAGCTGAAACGCTCCTTCTACCCTCTCTAACCTACCAAAAACTCATCTCCACCATTCATGATGCCCAGAACTATGAACAATGCTCAGCGTGGTATCCTCTACCCACCACTACCAGAAGAAACCACCTAGGTTCCTCCATCCTCAAATACAACACCAATTTGGTAGCAAAACCTTCACCATAAGAAGCCCTAAATCCTTCATCTACAGCTATTAATGCAATTCCGCCAAAAAACATGACTCCCATAGCGGAATCTCCAAAAACCATAACTCTAGAGAGAGAAACCCAACCCGAAGCAGGGGGCGGATGAAGAGATCTTCTCTAATGTCATGGAGAAGCTTGTTGTAGATACTGGCCCAGATTTGATAACGGAGGAGGAAGATAAACCCTAGGAAATAAATGAACTAAACTAAGATGAAGGTGGAGAAGATGAAGAGGACACAGAATCCAATGACTTTAGTGAGCCTACTTTTAGGTCGACTGAAGAGACCCTTATCTCCCCTGATTCAACCAACTCTAGAGACTCCGACACCGTCAATGATCCCACTTTCAATCTTGCTTGCGAGGAAGTTCTAGAAGTCCCATTTGAGTCTGATCCAGAAAATATTCCCCTACCCTTGACCATCCAGCTGAACCAGCTATGGATGACCCATCCCTATGCCAAGGAAAAGCTCCTGACTTAGACCTTGTTCCTAGGTCTAAGAAAGAGGATGTTGTGATTTCTGCTCTACTGTAAAAATAAGAAGAGCAGACTGATCTCTTAAAGAAGCTTCTAGATGAATAGAAAATCACCAATGAGCTCAACAGACAACTCATAGAGAGGCTAGAGAGAGCCTTTCCACCACCACCAGCCTCAACTGCTTGACTGCCCCTCAGGTTTTATTTTTCCTTTCCTGGCTTCTTTTTATTTTTATTTTTCTTTCTGCTTGTGTTTTAATTTTTTTTATTTTGTTTTTCACCTAACTCACACATTGAGGACAATGTGTCCTTTAAGTGTGGGGGAGGAATTTTAATTTTGTGACTTTTTTGTGAATACAAGTTATAATAGTGGTTTATTTTTCATTTTTATTTTTCATTTTTGTGTTAATTATTTTTTAATTAGATTTTTGTGCATGATTTTTGTTTCTTTTTCTCTGTGTTTCTAGGTTAGCTTTGCATGATTGTATGTTTGTTTTTATTTTTCCAAATCATAATTTACTTTGCATTCAATCATTTGCTTCACCACTGAAAATACATATGACACTTGTTTGATCAAATCCATGCTCTAGTATTAGGGGAGTGAATGAGCATAACATAATCAATGCTTAAGAGGCATATATCCTAATGGCCTCAGAATATCTTGCTCATCCCTATAGTTTCATGATAACCAAGCTTGGAATTTGAGAAATGATCGTGGGAACTCCTAAAACTATTTTGCCATAACTTAATTAAAATGATCCCTTTGAACATATATGGCTGCCTAGTTTTTAATTCTGCTTGCATGAGACTCATTTCTTTTGATATGTGTGTAACTGTTGTGCCTTTGATATTTCCACCACCAGTCCTCTTTCCAGAAGGTGTGGATGGTTCGGCATCCTCACCCCCGTAATTTTCTAGTTGTCAGTAGTGTACAAACCCTTTAAGGGCCGAAACTGGTAACCATGGTGGTGTGCGTGAAACACATGCATATTTTTATTTCTTTTGAACTGTTAAGAATGCAAAAAAATTGTTGTGAAAAGCAAGAGAAAAAGAAAAAGAAAAGAAATGAAAAGTTCTGGGAGTTGTTGTGCCCAAAAAGAACAAAAGCAAAGCTTTGAAAAATATTGTGCAATGCAAGGAAAGAAAAGAAAAGAAAAGCAGGGCTAAAGGCCAATGAAAATTGATGAAGAATGGTAAGTCTTGTTGTGACTATGTGATGCATTATAATTAGGCTTGCTTGAACTGATTATGCAAATGTATAAGAGTCAGCAGTTGTATATGGTCATAGTTTAATGGCTGCGATAAATAAAATTTAATAAATTGTTTTATTCCCTCAATTGTGACTTGAATGCATAGCTAGATATCATGGAACTATTTGGATACTGAGATGTTTAGGGTATTCATTGGTCCCTGATAGTCTAGCATGGATTTGGTAATTGAAGTGTCTAGGTAATTCTAGTGGTGAACTTGATGATTGAAGAAAATTGATAGTGTGTGTTTTATGCATATTTTTCTCCTTATTTATCGTCTTATCTTGGGCATGATGCTGCTAATTTCCCTTTGAATTCACCTTTTTTCGCAGATCTAGGCCCGAAGAGGAAAATTTGCTGAAATAACCCTTTTTAGTAGAATTCTGCCATGGATCGTGAAGCGTCGAGGCCTAGCTGTTCACCAGTCATCAAGCCCTGGATGTGAGTCATGCAGTCTAGCCCTAGCTATCGTACATCAGCAAAATCCCGACCAAAGAGAAAGATTCGCACAGGATTCCATGCAGATTCCACCTGGCTGGTTCCAGAATATTCCCTTTTGGATCAAGGAACACGCTCCTTGTGTGGGTTGTCCTCTCCTTTAGTTGTATTTTATCCTTATATGGGTTGGACAGTATTTAAGCCTTAGTTTTTAGGATTTTAGGGTACACAACTTTTAGGCAACCACTCTTACACATTCCTTTTTAGTTTTTCTTTGGGATTTGTTCCTCCCTCTTGTTGCTGGAGCCGCCACCAGCCATGAACTCTCCTTCAAACTGGAGCTTTTAGCTCCGGCCGGTATTTATTAAGTTTTCCTTCTTTTATTGCATTCATTTTCCTTTTATGCTTTATATTAAATCTGTCTTTTTATTTATTAGCATGAGTAGCTAAGCTAATCCTCTTAGCAAGGGTGTTTTAAGGGTTGCAAAAGGGTAGTCACGAGGCCAAATCGTGCTTTACATATTCTTATTGTTGTATTTGTTTGCTTGTCGTTTTTAGTGTTAGATCTAGATGGTCTTATTAGGAGCTTGATCACCTGCTAGTTTACTATCTTAGATCTTTGTCATTTCTTTAGTTATAACTAATGTGAAGAGTAGACACTAGACGGATTGTCATTAACTTGGTCCGTTCTGTCAATGGCAAGTGAGCGATTAGAGCAGTGACGCGAGCTTGACAAACTGAGAGACATTTAGCCCTAGATGTGTCTTTCATTTTCTTCATGGGCGCTGTGAGTATTGCCTCCCCGCTTTGTGCCTGGGGGGATGGCGCAGCATCAAGGGTACCTCATATGTGAAAACGGGGGGTAACTTCTCTCATAGCATGTCTGTAGCATGAGAATAGAATATTTGTGTGCTGATGACTGACTAGGCCTCGGCGCAACCCAAGATAATCTCTTGCTAAGATTTCTCCTTATTTGATTTTATCTCATTTTATTTCTCTACTTAATCTGTTTATGTTTGTTATTTTCGTTAATTTTATTACTTCTGTCATTGTTAGATGTCCTGTCCTCGATCTCTCTCGGTTAACTAGCTTAACCAACAATCCCCCCCCCCCCTTTGTTAGTTTTTGGTTGCATTTATCTTTGTCATACATCTAGGGCAAGTTGTCACATTTTAATCCCTATGGCTCGACCCTGTTACCATTATACGCAAATTAATTGTGCATCTAGTTATCAGGTTTTAATATTATTTTTGACCCGTTTCAACGGCGAGTCAAAAATTATGAGTTCATGATTTCCTAACTGTCTTGTTTTGTTTTGATAATACTTGAGGGCAAGCATTAGAGCAGTGTGGGGGATTTGATTGAGTGCTTATTTTGTACATTTTCATCATCTATTTTGACCACATTTGAGATGATGATACTGCTAATTTGGGTGTTTTCCTTCCTTTTTACAGAAATAGATCAAAAGTACCGAGGAAGAAAGAAATGAACAAAAATTCCTAGAAAAGAGATCAAAAAGGAATTAGTGTTGATCAAGAGCTGAAACAGCAGAAGCGGGTCTCTTCCCTAGGCCTAGGAGGGAGCACATTTGCACTAGACGTGCGAAGCTGTCAGCGGAACTAATGGGCCTCCAGTGGGCTTCGGACGTAAATTGAAAGAGGAGTACGTCAAAGAACTTTTCGAAACCCTAATAAACTCTACCTCCTGTCAGCTGGAAATAATCCCAAGAGGATAAGATACAATTCCTTATTTTATTATTTAGGATTTTATCTTTTAGAGATAATCAAGGAAAAGTTTTACTACTTAAACTTTCCTTGTGCCATCTTCCGAGACATCTTTTATTTCTATTATTATTCTTTTAATTCTTCCAGATTTTGGAATTTTGAGGAAGAGTAGTTTTTAATTTTAAAACTTTATTTTCTCTCCTCTCTGCGTCTTCCTCCTTGGGAAGACAAGGAAGGAGGAGTTCATCTTCTTTGATTTTAATTATGTATTTCATTTCTAGCTAAATCTTTATTCCTAGTGAAGGCAACTGAATGTTATGATTCATTTTACTTATGAGATCTAAATGTTCTTTATATTTTCTGTACTTGTATTTCTTCTCTTTCTGATTTCTTGTCAATTTATTCTTGTTTGATTTAAGAGTGACCAACTTAAGTTTTAACCTGAATAATTACACCTTTTTCTAATAACTTTAGGTCTACATTGTTAGAAGGAATCAGTAGGCAACTAGCTTGTGGCCAGCAGGAACTCAGTTAGAGAAAGAGAAGAATTAGGTTTATAGGGACGAGTGGGTCTCTTCCCTAGGTCTAGGGATAGTCTCTTCCTGTTTTTATCAACCAACTAGTTAAATCCTATAAGTGAACCTTAAGGTTGCTAGAAGGATAGGGTTGTTAATAGAGAGATTTCTTTAAGAAACTTGATTAGGAGGAGAGTAGGAAGTCAAAGTGAACCTGATTTCTATAGCTTTGCTATAAGTCAAAAATGAAAACCATTGAATCAATGATCAAAATTTATGAATCATAACTGGAAGTTTACCTTTGCTAGGAACTTGTTTATCTTTGTTTTATCTCTTTCTTTTATGTTTTATTTTCATTAGTCTAATTAGTTTTAAATCTCAGATCCAAACCCTCTTTTGTTTACTTATTTTTTTCATCTGGTTTTCGTCTTGTTTTAAGCCTACTCATTCTCTGTAGATCGAACCACTTACCATTATTTGTTTAAATCTTTGTAGTTAATGATAAGTTGAATTTATTTTTGACGGTTTCGACACCCATCATCCCTCTATTGGCCTTATAGGTTATTTGTTCCACATTAAATGATGTCATAGAAAAACTAAAATAAATACTTACTATACCAAAATATTACTAAGAATCTTTGATCGGGTGTCGAAACTGCCAAAAATAAATTCAACTTATCAGTAACTACAAAGATTGCAAATAATGGTATGAGATTCGATCCATAGAGAATTGGTAGACTTAAAATAAGACGAAGACCAGATGAAAGTAAATAAGTAAATGAACAAAGGGGGTTTTGATTTGAGATTTAAAACTACTTAAACTAATGAAAAGAAAACATAAAAGAATGATATGATATGAAAAGAAACAAGTTCCTAGCAAAGGTCAACTTCCAGTTATGATTCATAAACTTTGATCATTGATTCAATGGTTTTCATTTCTGACTTATAGGGAAGCTATATAAATCAAGTTCACTTTGACTTCCTACTCTCCGTCTATATCAAGTTTCTTAAAGAAATCTCTCTATTAAGAACCCTAATCGCCTAGCAACTTTAAGGTTCACTTATAGGATTTAACTAGTTGATTGATAAAAATAGACAGAGAGACTTAACCCTAGGCCATAGGAATAGTCCACTCATCACTTTAAGCCAAATTGTTCTCTCTCTAGTCATAAAGAGCAAATCCTATACTGATTTCGATCTAGTTGTTTACTGTATCCTTCTAACAATGTAGACCCAAAGTTATTAGGAATAACATTAATCATTCATGTTACAAATCTAAGTTGATCAGACCTAAATCTAACATGAACAATATTGACAAGAAATCAGTGAAAGAAGAAATAAAAGTGCAGAAAATATAAAGAATATTTAGATCTCACAAATAAAATGAATCATAACAATCAGTTGCCTTCACTAGGAATAAAGAAGTTTAGCTAGAAACAAAATACATAATTAAAATCAATAAAGATGAACTCCTCCTCCCTTGTCTTCCCAAGGAGGAAGACGACGAGAGGACAACTAGCAGAGTTTTAAAATAAAAAACTACTCTTCTTCGAAATTCAGAAGTCTAAAAGATTAAAAGAATAATAATAGACTAAAAGATGGATTCGGAAGATAGAACAAGGAAAGGTTAAGTAGTAAAATATTTCCTTGATTATCTCTAAAAGATAAAATACTAAATAATAAAATAAGAATTTGTATCTTATCCTCTTAGGATTTTTCCAGCTAACAGGAGATAGAGTTTATCAAGGTTTCAAAAAACTCTTTGACGCACTCCTCTTTCAATTCGCATTGGCCAACTGATTTTGTTGTCATCTCCCTTGGTTTGGTGTGAAGTACTCCTCCCTTGGCCTAGGGAAGAGACCTGGTTCTGCATAATTAGCTCTTGATCACCACTGGTTCATTTAACTCTCTTTTTTGGGCACTTTCATTCATTTCTTTCTCTCTTGATTCTTAGATTTGTTTCTACAAAAACAAGAAGAAATGGCACATAATCAGTAGTATCTTTATCTAAAAATATACAATTAGATAGAGATATTCATCAAAATTAGCGCACAATCAATCTCTTTCATAATTCTTTTCACTTGGCCTTCAACTTAAAGATTCATTAATTATGTCAACTGAACTTATAAAATGACAACTAATTTAATGGTTCATCAATAAGAAATCTCTTTATCATTTAATTTATTATTTAGCATATGACTAGTTGTCATTTTTTATATAAAAGGAGAAAGCAAAAAACATCAACAACGGTTATGCTGGAATTTGTTTTAGGAAAGCAGCATCTGAGATATCAACAAGAAAAATTACTTGAATATTTGCTAGAACTAATTAAAACCAAGAATAATGCGGCTGAATGTCAAAGGCTAAATTAGCGAGACCGTCTGCAACTGAATTCAATTGCTTGTAGACATGAGTCACATGAACTTCCCAGTGAAGACACAAGTGTTGACGAATGTCATTTACCAACTTGTAGGACTGGTGGACC
This sequence comes from Viola odorata, assembly GCA_963691705.1. Classification (NCBI taxonomy): domain Eukaryota; kingdom Viridiplantae; phylum Streptophyta; class Magnoliopsida; order Malpighiales; family Violaceae; genus Viola; species Viola odorata. The sequence goes on from OY829542.1 coordinate 33,242,333, forward strand.
AGAGAAAGACAAGATATCACATGCACTACGCTCTTATTATCCAACTACAACACCACTTTTCGCCAATCACGCGCCCAAGCCTCCTAAAGACTCAAATACACACCCCCACAACTCCGCCTTAAACACATTTCAAGCTCCTATGAGAGCTGAAAAACCACCACGTCAGCTTCCATGAAAATCGCAGAAAACACTGCCAGTAGCTGCTCTCAAACTTCTCTTTCGAAATGCCTCATTCAAATCGATTGCGGGTTTCAAGTAATCACCACTTGACGTTGCTCCGCATACCTTGCAATTTCTACCCATAACATATAGCAAGTTTGGAGGACAAGGACTAGTTGACATTAATCAATTGAAAACAAATAAATGATTAAAATTATTTTGTGAATCCATTTTTTTGTGAGACATAATTTATTTTTATTTTTATTTTCTAAGAAATTTAATAGAGCATGTGCAATTGTGATTAGCTAGTTTAGGGGAGATAAAGTGCGCATTTGGCCTCCATTTTTAGTTGTTTTGCTTTAAAATTAAGTAGGTAAAAGTAACACTTGGGTGTTTGGTTAGTATGCATATTTTTAACTTTTTTAAAAAAAGTAAGCTGTTTTAAAATGGTGTTTGGTTAGTATGCCTTTTTTTAGCCGCTTAACTTAAAAAAAAGCAAGTTGTTTTAAAATGTCAACTAAGCCACGCTAATTTTCACTAAATATTAATGTTTAGTATGGGAAAGAGTAAAGGAATGGAATGGAATGGAATTAGAATTTTTTAATTTTTCTTGTATGGGAAAAATATGGCAGTGGAAAGTAGGGAAATTAAATGAATTTTTTTACCTCATAACTTAAAAAAAAAATCTCCCTTCATTGGCAGGAAAGGGAAGGAAAATAAAATATTCGTTCATGTATTCTTATTTTAACCTTTTAAAATGTATATTTAAACCAATTAACATAATAGTAAATTCATTCATCATATTTCTTTCTTTTCTTTTGTATTTAAAATTATTGCCATGCATGAAGAAAATTATACATTTTTTCATTCCATTCTATTACACACCTTTCTCTGACTAATTTCCCTCTCCTTTCCCTCTTCAACTTGGTTGCCATAATGAGCATAAAAGAATAACTTTACTATTTACCAATAATAATAATTCACTGAAATAGTATATTACTCTCATAAACTTTTCGCGAAAATTAAAAACCTCTCCTCATTTTTTGGAATCACATTTTACCTCCTCTAATTTTTTCCCAAAACAACGACACCTTCCCATACAAATTTAACCTCCAAAGTAGAGATTATATGACCTGTATATGATTGTTACCTGTTACTTTAAGTATTTCTAGCTTTAAACAAATACAATTCATAATAAAATATCTATAAAATAACAATAAAAATACTTTTTTATAGGCAATAAAATAGAAAAAGAATTATAAAAATTAAAAATTAATTAATAAATTTAGCAAAATTGTTTTTTTTTTTGGTCTCATGATTATTGGTTCATTAGAAAATTCATTAAGTTATTACGGACATAAGTAATAGTCACGTGAAAGTCTTGTGGTTGATAGTTTTTCAAGTTAAAATTCTGACAAAAGGGTGTTGGTTCCCTAGAAACGAAGGTCACGAGAGGTAAAATGTGATTTCAGAAAATGAAGGTAGGTCTTTACTTTTCGCAAATAGTTCAATGGGTAGCATACTATTTCCCCTAATAAATATTACTTCATACTTTCTAAATCATTGTTCATTTGTTTAGAATACAATGTTCCAATTTATTGTTCCTTTTATCATTTTCAAGCTACAACTTTTGTCTTCTCTAATAAAAAATGGTTTTATCTTTTCAAAAAAAAAGTTCTATCATGTTTAACTTAATTCATACTACTCTTTTTATTATTATTATTGGTTAATTTGAAGTTGATTTAATAAAGGAAAATGCTTGAGATATAAATTATTTTGTATCAACTAATGTGTTAAGATATGATTGGAATTTATTCCTTTCTAATTAGATTATATTATTATTTTTATTTAAATAAATAACTACCAAAAAAATGTGAAGATGACACGTGTACTTTTTGTATAAAAATTTGTAAAAATATTTGTATCTCTAGTACTACTTTTTAATAAAATAATATTAGTGGGTAACATAAATGAATGATTTTTTTTATTTTGTATGTATGAAACGGATGAAGTGTTATTATTTACACTGAATGATAGTAAAGTAACATCACAAACTTAAGTTCGACTCGAGTCTCGCGTCTAAAAAAAATATAAATATTATTTTTTAAACCTAACGACATTTTAGAGGTACATTAACTTATTTGTGCAAGACTTGTAAACTGATGTACTCTAATTGCATTTGCAGGTGGCGAAGTTAAAACTACAATTGTATTTTTAATTGATACAAACCATCTAACACAGACATGTAACGACGACAATCAAGGTCGAATAATCTCTTCTATACTTAAGATGTCGTTATCCACATATAATAATGGCAACTGATGATGCCCCAACCACTGATCAAGTTACTAATAAAATAGGAAAGGCAAAATCCATGCCTCCAACAAAATGGTAACGAGTAATGACAAGATCCATGCCTCCCCATATCTATTATCTACCTAGAAGAAGGAATGATTTATGCCTCTTTGCTTACTCATGAAACTAATGATTTATGGAGTATTTGCTAACCTTTAATTAACAACAATATTTTTTCAGAAAACATTTATTAAATAAAGGAAGATTAATTGCGCATCCTTGTGGTGCTTACTTCTTACAAACCAGAGAGGCTAGGTTCGAGTTCCCGGCTCACACTAACCAATCTGAGATAATTACCATTCTACCAAAGAAAGTCTTCAAGACAACATTGATTGAGCTCCATCCACATGTTTTCAAATATACCCTCTAGAGCGGAAAAAAACATCACCCTATTACATATCTGATATCTCAATATAGCATAAGATTATATGTAATCCTTCCATTCTCTTGCAAGGATCTCACATGCTTAGCCAGAATATAAGTTTCTAGCTAGAGCACATCTTCTGAATAAAATCAATTCCTCACCAGACAATTTCCACATCTGCTGAATTGCCATGTCCAGCTAGCACCTAGTAACTAGTCATGCATGTGCAGTTATTTATCTTACAACAGAGCTTTTGACGAGGTAACCGAGCTTTGTGTCTGAAGACATCATTGCTCTCCATCAATTCCACATTTGCCAGTTAAATATTGAGAGAACACCAGAATCAGCCATTAGGTAAAAATTAAGTACTTACCTCAAACCACCATTTTGATTAGTTCTAAGGAATTATGAGCGTAAAAAGAGAGAGAAATATGAAAGAATAGATCAACATTCACTATGGATGGTTCCCTACCACAACACTGTTAATATGCAATTTCCTTGCTGTTTGGATATTTGGTTGCATTGCCCAAAATAAGTATTGGTGCGAGCCACTAGCACAAAGAAGATGGTGAACAAGCAAATTGTAACAACACTTACTTAAACTGCTCAACCAAACTAACCGTTTTATCATTTCATACATACAGTCTTACTATCACAATTATACATCATAGAGAACAGCAGAAAGAACCGAAAACTTCAAGCTTCTATGCTTGAGTGCCCACAAACTATTGCTGGTTGTAGCACATTGAACTAGCTTGTCCAAGGAATTTAGTTTTTGAATCGGAATGGATTACCTGAACTAGAGTACTATGGAAACTGGCATTGCCCATGAGTTTCCTCACTGATATTTGAAAACGTTATCATAATGGCTCTGACTACTGATTATGAACAGTCAATCACGAAACTTCTGTGCTGCCTGCAGGGAAACCTGTTGATGTAAGACAACGTCGAATTATTTTCAGATCAACCACAAGGATGGTGTTGCAAGAGCATAGAAACTACAAATATAAGCAAAGAACGTACCCAGACTCATCAATTCATCTTGAGGTACCCAATGCCCATAGACAATACCACAGTGAGAGCAGAGTATAAAAAAGTCACAAGATCTCCCAGATGTGTATGAGACTCACATTTGGATCTACAGCCCTTCTGGCACTAGTGAACAACTCCATGCTATAGCGTACAACTAGTGTCTCTAAAAGCAAAACTTCGCACACTCCCTAATATTGTGAAACTCCTCACTGGCTACACACTTTCTTCCTAGCCATAATGGGTTTCAACCTCTTTACTTGCCTAAATCTATCCACTATACCATCTTTAATCGTTTTATAAAAGTTGTTATCTACTGAACTGTCCTCTCCCGCTAACTTCAGCGCATCGCAAACCAGCTTAAATGTGTACTCTCTAGGTATCGAACCCCCATCAACTAACTCAACAAGAAAAATGCGAGCCTCCATGACCCTCCCTGCTTCACAGAAAGAATGTATAATTGGAGTGTAAGAACTTGAAGTAGCTGGACCATGGTTCATCTCCTGCATCCTCCTTAGCATCTCAACAGCTTTATCAATCTCATTTACTGCCCTATAATACCTAATCAAAGAATTATAAGTAACCCGATTTGGTATACAACCCCTTGTGCTCATGTCATTAAAAAGCTCCAAAGCCCTCTCAATTTTATTAGTCTTGCAACACCCATTAACCAAACAATTGTAGGTAACAACATCAGGAACTAAACCATTAAACAACATAAGCCTAAACAAATGATTAGCCTCCCATAACCTCCTCCTTATTGCCTTTCTACATACAGTCTGCATACCATATTTACAATAAGAACTAATCAAAATAGTGTAAGTGAAGGTATCTGGGGGCACCTAAATCCTGGTAACTCCATTTGCTCTAGCAAAAACCGTGCTTTCTTAAAGTTCCCAACTTGACAAAGTGCATGAATGATTGCATTATATGCATGAACATCCGGCTTACAGCGCTACTTCTTCATTCTATAAAACAAAGTCAATGCCTCATTAGCCAACCCTTACTCTCCTAGGACTTTTATCAAACAGGTAACAGTGTTTGTCGTAACAAGTTCTCTGTGCTACGTTTCTTTCAGGAATCGCCACAGCATAGGCAACCCATTACCTCTGGCTAACACAAAAGCCATGTCTCTACAGGTGGTTTCAGTGTGTGAGAAATTAAAGTGAGTTTGTACCCAACAGAAAAACTCCATTGCTTTGTCCATGCCTAAACTGACTCTGCGGGATCTCTGTAAGCAGCTGGACCAAGAACGAGAACATTTTTGAGCGATTTCTGGGTTTCTTTCTTGAGATTCCGTTGTTTTAGAGGAGAGCGGTGACGAGTAGTGTTCTGGCGCCCAATGGAGACTGAATCAGTGATTCATTAGGGAGCCGAACCGGCGGTTTACATGGCACGATGGGTTTCTTCGTCTCTCTTTGGGAAATAGTGCAGTGCCTACAAACTAGAACGGTGACGTGAAAAACAGATGCAGATAGCCTTTTTCGTTATTCCCTTCAGCCATCTCTATTTGCTAATGTCACTTTACAAGTCTACTTCCTTCTTTTCTTTTTATTTATTTTTAAGCAAAACAAGGGTATTTAAGCACATGGCGTTACGTGCTGAATTTACAATTTTTTTTGTATAATATAAAAATTTTAATAATGTCTATAAAAATAGGATTAACATAAATTTTTATTACGGTGCTTAAATTATATTATAGGTAGTATATTAGCATTGTTATTGATGTTCTAATGTAAGTGTCCGTAGAAAATTTTTGTATTAATTCTTAAATAATTATTTTTAAACTCTTAGAATTACAATAGTTTTAACACAATTAAAGTAAATTATTTTTATAAATTAAAATGTATATGTTTAAAATGATGTTAGATATTATTTTTATTTCAGTTCTCCAGTAACTAATTATGTATTTATTTGAAAACAACCACTAATGAATTAGTTTTTAAAGATTCAAACTCAATAAAAAAAGTTAAGTTTAATATATAATTAAAAATTATGATTTAAGCAATGTACAAACTATTTTTCTTCATATTTATTTATAAAAAAAAAATCACATAATTAGCTAAGGCAAAATGATTCCTTATCATTACAAATTTTACAAAATCAAACTTAACTAATTTAATATTTGTGTATATATATTGTTTAAGAATAATACAGTTTAAAAAGAATTTCATAGTTTTCTTTTTCTTTTTATTGGTAAAGAGTTTGTTGAGGTAAAATAATTTTTTGATTATTTTACATATTTTTTATAGATTTTTTTATTTTTATCTAAAAAGGATTGTCACTTCACACCTTATTTCTTTCTTTCATATTTGTTTCTTTCTAGTTCTTATTCTAACAATTACAACGCATGAAATAGAAAACAACAACAATAATAATAATTTAAAAAAAATTCTAAAAAGAGTTGTGATCATAATTAAATAAAAGGGAGAATTTTGCTATTGTATTTGCCCTTTATTTTTTTTTCTTCTTGTAATAATATCACATTTTGTTATCTTTTGAAAGAAAAAATATGCTTTCTTATTTTGTTGGATTAGAATAATAGTTATTAGTTATGAAACTATTATTACTATTATAAATAAATTAACTATTTTAATTTTAACTTTTTTATTATATTAGGAAGATAATAACGTTAGAATATTTAGGTATCTCATCTAATCCATAAATTTTAATTTTTTTTCTATAAACTTTTGATTAGAACATGATTTCTTATTTAATTTCTTAATTATTCAATATCAACTTCTTTAATGCCTGACACCCTTATTAAAGATCTATGAGAGAGATCTTCTATGTACTTTTTATAGCAGTCTATTAGGTTACACCAATTTATTCTCATCCATTTGTTATCAATTTTTACGTATAAAAATTTAATAAGTTACTCAATTGGGTAATATATTATTGAAAAACTAATTTAACTTTAAGGTTTTAAGGACTTTAAGTTTACAATAAATATTTATTTATTTTTCTTAGGTATAAGTATAACTTATAAATTAGTAATTACGTATTAAATAATTTATTTTATTGTTGTTTTTTATATATGACTCATGCATATTGAGTTGTACTTTTTTTTTATAGGCGGAGGTGAGACGAACCTGGGTCATTTAATTTTAATTTTTAAATTTAAACATTCAAAAAGTTACTCACCGTAATGATATCCTATTGCAAAGTTAATTGAACTTTAACGTTCTAAGGAATTTAAGTTTACAATAAATATTTATTAAATATGTTTTATGTACAATTATTTAACTCGTCGTTTTTTTCATAGTTGAAGCCTAGGTATAGCAAAACTGATACGTTCTTGGTATGTTAGGAAACGTTTGTTATTGATCTTGCTCAAGTAATCCTCTTCAAACAGCAAACAAGTAACTAATTTACCAAATTAAGTTCCTAACCTGTGTTTAGAACCCTATAGCGAAATAGACGATAGGGAAAAGATTTGTTTTACTTAATCAGAACTGAATTCCAATTAGCTAAGGTTAAAAGTAAGAGTTCTTCGTTAAAATAAAAAAATGAGACACCTCACAATAATCTATTTTATCAATAAATATTTGTTTCATTCGTTGCATTACATGAGTATATAATAGAATAAATAACCTAATTAACCTAAACCTAAAGTTGATGGAAACAAATCCACTACGACTTGGACTCGAAAACACGGACGACTAATGGACTAGAAATAATAAGACGCGGACCAAATAAATAAAAACTCCACTGACGGACCGAAGCCCATCACAGCCCACGGAAACAAGGACGCATGCGGCAACTAATTAAACACATATATGCGCATTAGTAAGTGGCCGTTTGGCGTTGGGAGTTGGGTACCCAACTCAGTGTTATCAGAACCGGACCGGATAGAGAACCGAAAATAAAAATTTGGTGGTTCAACCGGGTTGAATCGGGTTCGACCGGATTGTAGTTGCTGGTCCGTTCGGAACCATTCACACATTAAACCGATAAATCTTAGACTATTAAACCGGATTAAACCGAATTTAACCGGCTGGTTTTTTACTGTAGCATTTTATAATATATAAAAATAAAATTCTAATATATCAAAATAAAGTATATCAAGTAGATCAAAAGTTGAAAATAAAGAAACTATTTAACATTCAAATGACACTTAAATATTCCAATTACAAAATAAAGAAACAATCCAACATTCAAACACTGAAATATTCATACACACTTAATTATCCAAATTACAAAATAAAGAAACAATCCAACATTCAAATGAAATCATTCTCAAAGTTTAAACACCTAAATATTCAAATTACAACAAAATTAATTCCATGGATTGGTTTCAGGTTGAGAGGTCGAGCCACTAGTGTTGTCGAAAATGTCTTGAACAAAAAATCCGCTTTCATTTCCTTCATCTTCATCATTATCATCATCAAGCACATTTTGTAGGTTCAACTCTAGTATTATCAAATAAAACATAAAAACAAAGAATCAATAAATTAACAATAATAGTTTCATATCAACAACTTTTAAAATAAATACGTTACCAACTTACCATCATCAGGGACATCTTCTTGAATATTGCATGCTTCCATCTCATTTCGAGCCATCACAAATAAATTAGAATATGTAAAATTTAATAATGAGCCTAGCTCTTCGATCCTGAGTACAATCAGATTGCAAAACCTAAAGTTCATCTATATGTAAAATTATTATTATGAATATAGGAATAGTGTATTGTCAGTTTCAATCCTCAAGACATCAACGGATTTAGTAAAGCAAAGAATATGCTGAGGTCTGAACATAACAAATTTTAAATGTGAAACAATAAAAGCAAGGCATTGTAAGATCTTGATGAAACAGATAGGCCTTCCCCATGGAAGAACTAACAATACAGTATCGGACTGCTTAATGAAGTTATTATATTACTGAAATGTTAAGTTCATAGGTGACACGCCTACTTTTAGAATTCTTTTCATAAAAAAATGGAAATCTCTCAAAATTAAACTTAATCTGAATCCCTTCACAGTAGGACGCCCAAAAATGTTTGCATGCGTGAGAGACAGAGGGGATACTTGCACAGCCACAATAGATAAACCAATCCACTTGCACAGCTCAAAGTTTGACCTTATGAAATCTTTGAACTGATTAAAACTTCCAGTTGGGTCCTCTGGAAAGTCCTATAAGAAACTTGATGGAATTAGCATAGCAACTACAAATGTTGTGAATAACCATCCGTAATACGTTGAAACATGAAAAGTAAGTGCATAGGAATGAATAAAGTGAATATATGTGCACAGAACATACTGCTTCCCAGTCACGGTTTAAGAAAATGTCAGTAGCCACTCCAGCCTCCAGCACAAGAAGTAAGAAGATAACAAACATATACTAAGCCCCATTAAGGAAAAATATCACAATTGTCAGCCTTCTTAAAAATTAAGCCTCCATGGAGCAAAGTCATGCATTTCAAATGGTAGTAGATGATTGCGCAAGACAAAAGTAATATCATCTTGCCCAATTTTTGTTTATCACGATCAGATCATAAATCATATAATAAGGCCATATAGGGGAGTCTGTAGGAAAGAAAATAGGTATTGCAACAGTTGCCAGGTTTTCAAAAGGATGGGTAGTACAAAACTTGAAGCTTTACAAATAAAATGAAAGCTAGTGATCAGTTACTATCCAGTTGACTAATTTGAGGAAAGGATACAAGATAAAGGCAGCAACCATTTGCAGTTTCAGCAGCAACATGACCTAAGCATGTAATGACGCATAAAGTGGCCCCAACTCCAAGATCAATGGTTTAGTTCCCCTAACACTCCAAGTGAACGCATAATCGACTCAAAAAAATAAAGTGAACGCAATAATTTAGATATAAACTTCCCAAGTGCTTGAGTAAATCCTTGGTAAAATTTGAACCTATGATGATAGTGCCACCTTGGGCCAACTCCCATCTAACCTGTTGTTGAGGGTCACTCATAAAACAAGTACTGCCATCTAACCTGCAATCAAAACTTAAATCAAATTCCAGCCATCACAAATAAATTAGATTCCAGCCACTACAATTTAAATTAAACCAGCAATCACAAATTAAATCCATTTCCAGCCAAATCAAATTAAATCAACACCGAGCAAAATCAAATTAGCCACCACAAATTAAATCCAATTCCAGCAAAATCAAATTAAATCAACACAATTAAATTAGATTCCAGCCATGACAGTTAAACCAAGGAGAAAGGAAATTTTTCAATATTTCTTCCGAGGAGAAAACCAAGTCAAACAACGACCTCTACATAAGCAGCGCCAAGCAAGAAAGTTCAGATCATTAAAATTTGCTAAGAAAAATAGATACAGATTTTTTCATTTCATTCGCACATTTAATTCACACCTGATGTTTGACACTCAGCCTCAGGTCGCCGTCGCCTGTCGCTGTCGCCTGCAGCAGCTCGCCGCCGCTAACTGCCGCTCGTCGCTGCTACTGTTGTCTAGGGTTTGGGTTTTTTTGGTCGTGGTTGCTGCTGCTGCCTTTCGCCGCCGCTCACTGCCGCTCGCCTTTGCTGCTGCTGTCTAGGGTTTGGGTTTTTGGTCGTGGTTGCTGCTGCTGCCTTTCTAAAGAAAGGAAATTCAATTTCAAGCACAAGGAAGGGAAGGAAAAGAAACAAAATCGCGAAAGAGAAGAGGTTAAGTGATGAAAGAAAACGACGGCGTTTTCTAGTGAATGATCAAACCGGACAGTTTGGTCAAAAACCGGCCGATTTTCCTGTTGGCTAAAAACCGGCCGGTTCATCCGGTCCGACCCGGGTCAGTGGGCAATCCGATCCGAAAGCTGAATCGGACCGAAAATGTGAAAATGGCCGGTTGAACCGGACGGACCGGCCGATCCGATCCGGTTCTGATAACCAGGACCCAACCCAACTTTTCCCAACCCAAAACGGTTTCTAGGTGTTTGGTTAACACCATCTCCATTAGGCTTCTCAAGAAGCCCAGTTGCAAGGCAGGCCAAATTGGTCTTGCCTTGCGCTGGAGCAAAATGCTCTAGCCAACAACCAGCACTCTGGTTGCTTTCTCTCTCCTTTTTTTTTTTTTTTTTTTTGAAATGAAATCAATTTTCTATCTCTATATAATGAACAAAATAAATTAAAAACTATAAAAATATAATCTCTATCTCAAGATAAGTAATTCTATATCCACTTTTAATTTTTTTATTAATTTTTTTGAAATGGGTTTTATACTAAATAAATATATAAATGCATAAATAATTATTAAAAATATATAAATGCATAAATAATAATTAAAATTAATATTTAACTTTTTTCCCTTATACTAATAAATTTTTTATTATTCTTATAAATAAAATGTTAATTATTTATTTTAAAAAATAGATTATTTTAAATAATTTATATAAATAATACTTGAAATAGAAAAGTGCATTTTATAGTCATTTTACATTTACACCGTAGTTTCCAAATATGTTTTATTTTTCTATTATATTAGATAAATATCTTTTATTTAGTTATGGTATTAATAATTTAATTTTTTTATGTAATTAATAAATTTTAATTTATTTATAATTTACATAAGTTTAATTTATTTATAATATTATTAAATATTACGTGGTAAATTTATTTATGATATTATATAAATATTACGTAGTAGATGTTAGATTATAAAGAAATAAATTAAAAATATATATAAAGATACTAAAAAATATTAATTATAACACTTAAAATGAATTATGCCCTTAATAGTTATTTTACATCAAAACCATAGTTTCGAAAAGTTGTTTTACCAAACACCTCAGCTATCTCACAACACTTTTTAAAGTTTTTTACCAAACAGCACACTCCGTTTCCCAGAAGTCGTTTTCCCACAGAACTTTTTCCTACAGAACTTTTTCCCACAGAACCGGAACACCAAACAAACCCACAAATCCCACCGGAATTGGAATTGTTGACCTTTTGCACCAAACTACTTAATTAAACAACCCATGCCATGTATTGGGCTCCCATGTATTGTACCTATTTAATTAAATAGCAACAGACTCGATAAGAATAAATCAAAAACTCGATCTTAATTAATTTACTTCGATCTTTTTCATATTGACCTCTATCTCTTTCGCTTCCTTGGTTACCTAAAACTATATGAAATTAAATAAATAATCTTAGGATATTTGAACAAGCTTCATCTATAACTCTCTCCATCAAATCTTCTTTTTCAAATCTATTCTTCCCACTTAAAAATATCTTGAAAATAACCATGAGAATTAAATACACCAATAAATAATTGTAATTCAAACTTTTTACATGTATTGAACTTCTATTCTTGAATAATAAATTTATCTTCATAGAAGTCGAATGCTAGAACCTGGATTATAGAAAATTCTCTCTTTGGATCCATATCAAAAACACTAATGATTTTTTTTGTTGAAAATAAAAAATAAATCCATAAACGACTTAAAATATATGCGAAATTAATATTTCTATATATTACCAAAATTAAATATGTTATAAAATATATTATTTTTTAATTTTTTACACTAATTTTTTCAACTTTTCTTATTATTTGCATACGAAATTGTAATTAAACTTGCTATGTTATTTGTACATGAGGTTGTAATTAAACTTCTTAGTACATGTCATTTTTATGACGTACGTTATGTGTTCAATCCATGGTATTATAATGATAACTAACAATATAACTAATTTTTTTTTAAAAAAATTATTACTTTACCTAGCACATATTTTAGGGTAAGATACATAATTTTTTTTTATGGTTTCTAAAATCTTTCACTTCAGATATTATAGTTTTAAGACTTACATTATAGATCCAGTAATATCCTAAAATTTTTAATATAAATATTATAAGTGGTTAAAAAATAAAAATAAATAGTATTAAGTTGGAAAAAAACTTATGAATATTGGAGGAAAATGTATAACTATAACTATTCTATAATTAAATTAAAAAATATATATTTTCAGTATCTCTTTTAATTTCTCTTACTTAATCTTTTTATATTATTCAAACTCATTAATTTTAGAAAAATTTATAAATTTTGCTTTTTTTATTTGTCACTTGTAGTTGTTTTATGATTTTCTGAACTTTAAAAAGTAATTTTTTTTCTAAAAAAATAAACCACGCACTACCTTAATATTATTACTAAAATATTAAAATAAATAATTAATATTAAGCCGTGTAGAAAATATTTTATATACAATATATAATATTTTTTTATTAAAACTAAAATTAGTATTTCTGAGCACGTGCACTAATACTATAAAAATTAAACATGATAAAATTTATTAAAAAATATTACTATTAAATATAAAATAGAGTATAAGTAAAAATTATTGGATTATTCGGCCCATAGTTTAATATTAACATGATATAACCATTCAAAATTTAACATTACTTTCTTTTAAAAAAAATAAAACCAACACGATGATACCGGCGTCAAGAAGTATGGAAAGTGGAATCAAACAAAAAATTGTCGAAATTATAAGAATATTGAATGCATAATTAAATAAATTATGGGAATACAAAATTTTAAAGTAGACGAATAATTTAACATCAATTAAAATGAAGCCTATAAAAAAAGAAAATACAATAATTTTAAGCACAAAAAATATAGTAAAATGTTGGATAGAGGTAGGACTTAGGTTAAGCCGATTCCAATTTTTAATTAATAAATTGCAGTTACGGATTTTAGTTTGTAATTAATTGACAATTAATGGACAAATTTCGGCAAAAAAGATTAGTAAATTAGAGTTATTAAAAAGTAAGGGTGTAATAGACTTTTGAAAAAAAAAATAAGAGTATAATAGACTTTTAATGAATAAATCCCTTCATGTTTTTTATATAGTATAGATAAGGATAATATTTTTAATACTTATCACTTCAAAATATGATGCAAAACAAACTTTTCAATTATTCCCATAAATATTTTTCTTTATTTTACCATATAATTTATCTTTGAAAAAGTATAAATATTACCATTTATTTGTCACTTTTATCTAGTTTATAGTTTTTCAACTTTCTTAAAATCAACCTCTTTACTAAATTAAAATAATAAAATAAAATAAAAAATATTAACTTAAATAAATAAGATTATTTTTAAAATAATATAATAATATTTGAAATAGTTTACATTTAAAAATAGGTTAACATATATGTTTTATATTGAGGATGTGATATTGAATTAATAATATTTTTTATCTTTTAAATAAAAATTATCTGATATATGTGTCATTAGGAATGGTAAAACTAAATTACAATAAATAATTAAATTACTATTTTACGACTTACAACAATAATAGCCTAATAATACTGTTAGAGTGTTTTTATCTGCTTTCATATCTTATTTTTTGCAGTGTTTTTAGCAGGTACTCGTTAAAACTTCCGATAACCTACATACCTCATACTTCTATATTTAGTAAGGATACATTTAGTTCAATTTAGTATACACGTGAAATAAATCTACCTAACCGTTTGTTAGAAAGATTTACTTATTGTGACTATTTTTCGATTTTATGCTACAACATTACATTACATAGATTGATCTCCCACAACCTTTTTAAGATAGTTTTGCTATTTAACATATTTTTGTTCTTCACTAAATCATCTTTTCTTTTATATTTCAGCATTTTAGTTATTAAATTATTTAAATAAATATTTTTGTAATTTTTACATTAATTATAATTTAATATTATAATGTGAATATTTCATAGTAGAAAATCATATTCTTTCATTTTTCATATTATTAGAAAAATATTTAATATAAATATGATGTCTAAAAATTTAATTTAATGTATACTCATAATTCATAACATTAATATTGAATCATTTAAAATAAAATAAAATATATAGATAATAAAAATACATTTTATTGTTGCTAAATTTCTTAATTATATTTTTTATTATAAATTATTTACTAATTTGAAATTCTCACTAAAAGTTACGTATATAGTAATTCTTTATTAACCAAATAACCTGTCATTTATAATAGAAATAAAAAGACATTACTTAACTGAAAAAAATAATCTATAAGTTTGTCAACTTTCTAATTTATTATTATTAGTGTTATTTTAAAAAATTATTATAATTTATTCCCATGTGATTTTTCAAGAGTCTAACAAATGTACCACACTCGATTTTCTTTTCTCTTTTGCCATATAGAAAAGATATCATTTTTTTATTTTAAAGTTTTTGTTGTTTTTGTTTAGCTTGAAATAGAAACCATCATCTAGTTTTTATCTAAAAATATATATAAGAATCACAAGAAAATAAATTTACATATTCATTAAAAATATACTCAAAATATTTTTTTTTAACATTTATTTATTTATTACCTAATAATAATAAATTTATTAACTTTATTGGTTAAAAAATTAAATATACTTTTAGGTAAACTATATAAAAGAACCTCTAAAGTTTACAAAATCTCCCGATTTGATCCTAATATTCTTAAAATTTGCAATATAAACCTGCAATAAAGTTAAAATTTTGGTCTTTCTAATGGTTAGAAAATTAAAAATGGTAAAAAATATTATTAAGTTGATTTAATTATTTTATGAATCACTAATTATTTTAATTTGTTAAAATATACTAATTACTTTGTTAAGGGTGATGTTGATTTGTACCACTTACAACTTTACTATGACATTTGTAGTACAAATTCAAAACATTTAATTGCAAATTAGATTTGTTCCTCTATCTTCTTCCTCTAATTTTTCGCATAAATATGAACTCATTTTTTCCAAGAACTTTGATCTCCTATTCTAGCAAAGTCACTCACATCATCAAATAAACTATAAAAAAATTGGTTGTCAATAATGTGAGCTTAAATTAATTATTCTAACATGAATTTAATTTTATTAAGAGATTCAATAGTAAATGACATTATTGATTATGTCTTATCAATATATGTTATCAATATCATCAAATAAACTATTGCGTTGACATTATTGATTATTAGTTTTAAAAAAACTAACATATCCTTAAAAATATTATACAAAATAACCAGGCCATGCAGATTAAAAAGATTAATTTTTTTAAAAAATGTTAAATTTATATTCCCAATTTTGACCCAATTCAGTATCATATATATGGATTTCTCTAGAAAGTTGCATATATTTTGCGTAGGGAAAAAACCTTAATATCAATCTGGACATACAAAATTAATTCATAAAAACTAACCCGAATATAGATTCTCTCAGGGCTTATTAACATAATTAAAAATATTATACAAAATGACCAGGACATGAAAATTAAAAAAATTAAGTTTATATTTTCAATTTTGACTCAATTCAGAATCATATATATGGATTTCTCTAGAAAGTTGCATATGTTTTGAGTAGGGTAAAAAATCTTAAAATCAATCCGGACATGCAAAATTAATTCATAAAAATTAACTCAAACATAGATTCCCTCAGGGGCTTGTACAAGCTAGTTATGAAGAAAAATTAAAAATTAAGCAATATCAAATCTAATTACAGCTAAGAAATATAATGGAGAAGTTGAATATATCTTGATTTATTATCGAGGAATTACCTAATGGCAAAGAAAAGAAATCAATTGATATTAATTACTAAACACAAACAATTAAGGGTGGGCATTTTCTGAATTTTCCGACCCGAATTTTTTGAATTTCGGTTCGAGTATTTCGGTATCGGAAAATTCGGGTTCGGGTATGTGATATCCGAAATTATTTCGGGTTCGGGTTCAGAATGGATTTTGGAAAAATCGGATTTTCCCAAAATTTCCGAACTTTCTTTCCTTGGAAGCTCAACCCCTCTCTTCTCTTTCCTCTCCCCTCTTTTTTTTTCTTTCCTTTCTCTCTTTTGTTTTGGCCGAAGCCTCTCTCTTTCCTTTCTTTCTTTTTTCTTTCTTTCCTCTTCTTTCTTTTCTGTTTCTCTTCACTCTTTTTTTTTTTTTCTTGGCTGTATTAGAGATGTATTGTGGTGGCAGATCTGTTGAGGTGGTGGCAGATCTGTGGGTTGTGGTGGTTGGTTGAATGGGTGGTGGCAGATTTGTGGGTTGTGGTGGTTTGAGAGGAGATCGAATTGATGGATTGGATTTGGTGATGGGTGGGGGAGGTCGGCGGTGATGATTGACAGCGGCGATGAGTGAAGCAACGGTGATGGGCGATGAGTGAAGCAACGACGATGGGCGATTGGCGGCGACTGTGGCGGAGGCGTTGATGGCTGTGTGGTGGTTCGGCTGTGAAGTGGTGGTGGGATTGATGATTGGCGATTGGGTTGATTGTTGGTGCTAGGCAGTTTTGGTGATTGGGTGTTTGATGGTTGATTTTGGTGGTTGCGATTTGATTTGGGATTGGATTAATTGGGGTTTTGATAGAATGCGTTTGAAATTCGGGAAATTCGGGTAATTTCTGAAATTCAAATTTCTGAAATTCGGGTTCGGGAACTGAAAAACCCAATTCGGGTTCGGGAATTTTTTTCGGTATTTCGGAATCCTGATACCCGAAATAAAAATTTAGGGTATTTCCGAAATACCCGAATGCCCACCCCTACAAACAATCAGACAAATTAATTTTAAAAAAGAAATAACAACATTTGGTAAAAAAAAAGTAATAAAAAGTTGGTACTTTTATATATAGTATAGATATAAATAACTTATTTTCTTCGAGCTTGAATAATTAGCGCCTTACTTCACATTCTTTGGTTCAAATAATTATTATTTTTGTATTACCAATACACATGTTCTGTGCAGATAACAAAATAATCTTTCACCATCAACTCAATTTATAAGTCTAGTCTTTTTTCAAATTTCAGGCGAGTAAGGCGAGGTGAGTTTAAGAAGAAATTTGAATTTCGATTTGGGTGGAACTCAAAATTGAGTGATTCAAAACGAGATAATTGCTATTCTCCTTCTCCCTTTTCTTTCATCAAAATCATCAGAATGGCCTTGCTGGCCCTAAATTTCAAGGTAGTATGGTTGTCGCTATCGCTAAAGGAGTCATGTATGGTTTCTACGGAGAGCGCTCATTATGCCGACTGCTTGCTTGGGTTACATTATTATTAGAGTAATGTTAAGTATAATTACTCTAAACAACTATCCATACAAGTGTCCATCAACATTTTTATGTGATTGTGAATAGATATTTGTTTTTAAGTTTTAAATTTTTTATTGTGTTTTCACCATCACATTATAAATTACCATTGATGATAGTATAAAACTTTCAATAAAATCAATATAATTATTTTTATAATTTTGGTCGAAAAAATTTCTACATGAAGAATAAATAATTCCTAAACGTACTAGCTTTGAAATTTCTTTTTAATACTTCATACAATATCAATTAATATTTTTTACACATATATACATGCCAAGTATGCATAAAATAATAAAACATTTGATTGTATAGAAACCCATTTAAAAAACACGTTTTTTAACAGTATGGTTTACTGCACTAACCTTTTTGTCAATGTCTACTCTAATGAACTTCAAACTTGTAATCAATCATATCACTCTATTAACGAAAATAGTCAAATACATTAATATTAAAATAAAGTATACCGGCACATATGTCGTAAACAAAATATAACGAAATTTTCAAAAAATGAATTGTTAAAAAATAAAGAACAATAAAAAAAATTTAAAAATTATACATCGCAACAACCATATCATGCCAGTTATGTCACTGTTGACAATCTCCACCATTACCTTATGTTTAATTGCCATAAAATAAAGTAAGGATGTAAAAAGTTATTGAGCTCATTTGGTAAAAGCTATGCGTTAAAATTGTTATTGTTCATTGAAGATGATGGAGATTGTCAACAGTGACATAATTGAGACCATCCACGCCAATGTATCAAATGGGTGTTAAATGCTATGTGATGGGTGCAACAATGTATCAAAATGCCGCGTAGGATGATGGTATCGGACTGAACTGACAGTGGGGTTAGTTTTTTCTTTTTTTTTTAAAATAAATCGGAGAACCAATGGAAGCGCGCCACGCGTGCGCTGCATTATTTATTTTTTCCCCCTCATTTTTTAAATGAGTTTTTTTATAATAAATACTGAAAATAATTTTATAAAAAATATACCATTATTTTTAATTTTTTGAGATCTATAAATTGAGACTAGGTTTGTATTATTTGGACACTAAAAAAAATTAAAATTTTTTACACTTTTTTTTCATTTTCTTCTTTTTTAAATGCTTTTTTTCATAATAATTACTCAAAATAATTTAAAAAAATATACCATTATTTTTATTTTTTGAGATCTATAAATAGAGCTTGTGTTTGTGTCATTTGGACACCAAAAAAAATCTGAGTCTTTTACAATCTTCAAGCTCTTTCATGGATCCTTCATAAAATTATAATTTTTTTTTCAAATTACAACTTCCCTAACCAAGCTCAAAATTCAAATATGCGACCTCCGAACCCAAACATTCAATGTCTAGAAAAACCTCAGAATACGGGAATGCAGCCTAATTTTGGATCGCAGTATATGATGCCCCCAAATTTTGGCATGCAATACCCGTATAATCATCCTTATATGCCTTATGGCTATCAACGTGATAGAGCGCAGTATATTTAGTTGAAAAAGGATCTCGTCGAGCACATCTGGAATAAATTTGGAACAACCCTCGATTAGATTTAAAAAAATTATTTCTCACGTTTACCAGTTTATTTTGTGTGTTTCTCAAATTTACCAGTTTATTTTGTGTGTATTTTCTTGTTCGTTTGCAACAATCTATATATATTTGATTTACTGAGTGATAAATAATATCGTGTGTTACTCTTAAAAAAATATTATATTATTTATTGTATTAAAAGAATATAGATTTTTTGAAATCTGAAAAGAAATTATGAAATTTAATTAATTTATATTAAAAAATATTATTTATTATTTATTATATTATACTCCCTCCGTTTTCGAATAATCGTCACTTTTGTACTTTTTGTTACTGTTCACTTTACTTGACTTTTTGATGTTTGTTGTACTTTTTGTTACTGTTTGAAAGAGTCAATTATTCAAAAACAGAAGGAGTAAAAAGTAATTATTATAGTAATTATAAATTTAATAAGAAAAAGAAATGAAAAATATGGTGGGGTATATGATTAAATAATGTGGAAGGGAGAGAAAGTGAATTAACACCCTGAATAACACCTTGTTGTGAGAAGTGGGTGTTAATTTGTTTTTGGTTGGGTGTTAAGCTGATGTGGCAGTGAGAGAAAGTGAATAACACCCTAAATTTAACACCCACTGCTGTGGATGGTCTGAGGCTGACACGGCTATTGTGATGTATAATTTTTAATTTCTGAAAAATATATATTAAATTAAAAGAATTTTTCATATTTTTTTATATATAATTATTTACATTATTTTTTGTTTTAAAAAAAAAGATATCCACGTGGGCGAGCGATGTGTGGGGAATAGGGGTGTTCATCGGTCGGTACCGTAATATTTCGGTAAAAAAAATTCGGTATTCGGTATACCGAACTAAAAAAATTAGATACCGTACCATAGTTTTTATTAATTAGTACCGTAATTTTATTACCGAAAAAATTTCGGTTCCGTATTACGGTAATACCGAATTAATCACGGGTTCACGGGTTTTGAAATTAAAGAATGAAGGATTAATGGGTGTGTGCTGCTAGTGCTGGACCGCTGAAGCCTGATGGTGCCGTGGAGATTCTAGGTTTCTAATTAATTAGGATTTAGGATTAATGGGTTATGAGTGTGTGCTGGTGTGGTGGTGGTGGGTGAGACTCTGGTAATTTGGATTGAATTCAAAAAGAAATGATAATATCCAGAAGAATAAGATGAGCAACGGGAGTGGGACTTGGGAGTTGACTTGAGATTTGGGAGTAAATAGCATAAAAATTTAATATCTGCAAGAAGGCACTGGAAATTAAATGATTATTGAGCAAATAAATTATTTCGGTTCTGCAGATACGGTAATACCGTACCTGCAAAATTTAATACTATACCGTACCGAACTTTTTCGGTATGGTATTTCGGTATACCGTACAGTAAAAAATTCAAAAAAAATACCTACCGAACCGAATAAATTTCGGTACGATATTACGGTAATTTCGATACGGTCGGTATTTGCACACCCCTAGTGGGGAAGCAAGAGAAAACAAATCTATTGTCATTTCCCCCCTTTTTGTACTCCCACGTCAACTAAATGCTATAACCTTATATAATGTTGTCAAACATAGGGCTGGACATGGGTCGGGTTGGGTCGGTTATGGCTCATAACCAGTATCAACCCGTCAAATATTTAGTGGGTCGGGTTAGATCGGTTATCCACCTATAACCGCTCAACCCGTCAATTGGCGGTTATAGGTGGTTAACCGCGGGTTGGCGGTTATAGACGGTTATAGGAATGCTAAAAATTTCTATAATATTTTAGAAAATGTTATAGTAGTTAATAATAATTATTTTAAAAAAGAAAGAAAGAATAATTGATGGGAAATGAAACGAAGTTGTTCTTTTGTGCGTTGATGAGATGAGTGGTTGAGGTGATCTCAAGGAAAACATCAGAAGGAAGCCATAGCTCTCCATCTTCTAGGTTTGGAGGGAAATCTGCGCCCACGGATGCGTAATATTCCACCATTAATCTTAATTATTAATTATATTATACTTATATTATATACTAATGGAGTATTTAGTATAAGAAAAACAATATACATAGAGAGAGAGAAATGGATGAATATAATTAGAGGTAGGGAGAGGTTGTCGGCGGCTTAAGGTTGTAAAATTATAACCTTATGCTTATATAGTTAGGGTTAATAATAGGTGGGTGGGTTGGGTCGGTTATAAGCGGTTTTTAAAAACTCGACCCGCTATCCGACCCAACCCAAGTATAATGGGTCGGTTATATAACCGTTATCCGCGGTTATGACGGTTATGTTCTTTTGACGGGTTGGATCAGGTCGGTTATACGGGTCAGACGGGTTGGGTCGGTTTTTTGTACAGCCCTAGTCAAACATGACTAATATTTTTTGAAATTACTATTCATTTTGTACATAGTTTTCAAAAAATTATTTTTGAAAACGTATTTATTTGGCATAGTTTTTGTTTTCTGTTTGAAAATGAAAATTTTTCGTTAAAAAATCGATGAACAAATTTGGAGAACGAAAAAAAACTCTTTTCCAGTTTTCCAACCGTTGGCAAGGTAAATTGGAAAACACTATTTTCCGCTGGAAAATTCAGTTTTCCACTTTAATGATATTTTTTTATTACCTTTTTGCCCCTGAAGACATTTCTCAGCCGTTTCTCACCTTCCTCCTCATTCCTCTTCAAACCCTAGAACGCCTCTTCTCACCTTCGTCCTCGCCGTTTCTTCACCTTCGTCCTCTGTTCGCCCTCTGATTTTACTCCTCCAGTCCCTCCTCCGTTACCCAAGCCCGAGTCCCGCAGAAAGAACCAAACTGTCGCATCGCCATCGTCCATTTCACTCTCCAAAGTCTCACCCTCTCATTCTCCATCAGCAAGATGGTCCTGTGGTGCTGGTAAGAGTTGATTATGTTTTGAGGCTGTTTATTATTGAATGTTTTGCTCTCTAGACTTCTATTCATTCTTGCGGTTTGTTGATTTAGGGTTGGAGACACCCTTGGGAGGGTCACGGCCACGGGGACAATGGCCACGGTGACCATGGCCATGGGCGTGACCACTAGGTAAACTGCTATTGTATGAATTCCATAATAAGTTACTCTAGCCTTCCCTTGTTGCATGTATTGTGGTGTTTCTAAATAGATTATGTCGGTACTTGGATGAATGGGGTAGAGTACATGACTAGTCTTCTCACTATTTATTGAAAGATGAGTGTTTAGGTTCTCACAGGGATATTAGGATGCATGACTGAGTTCGCATTGTTTATTGATAGATGGGTGTTTAAATTCTCCCAGGGATATCTCTGCAAAATTTTCTTGTACAAATGTGGTTACACAATTATATTTGTTGGATTTTTCTCTACTCATTTGTATTGGTAAGTTCTGATTGGGTATGTACGAACACACATCTGATTGTTAATTGTTCAGAGACACAGCTCTTATTTTTTGAAGTGTGGCAACAATCGTTCTAATAGAATTCTCAAAATGTCCTCATCATCTTGGTTTATCTTATTTCATGCAATACTTGGTTGTTTCCTGAAACTGAAGAGGAACTCAGTGATTATATCAGAGTTATCCATTGCTTCTTTGAATTTCTTTATTTCTTTCGAAATCAGAGCTATTGTCTAATGGTGGCTGTCATCATTGTAGATGATATAATCTGCTATTGAGGAATGGATTAGTGCAGTGGACATTTTGTTATCATGAATTATTCCTTAACTATGGTCAGAGTGATGTATGCATCTCCCATTCTTAAGGATTTGTGAAAGAAAAAGGAGTCAAACTAGAAGCAGAGACGGAATCAAAGTGATAAAAAGAATTATAATTACAATATATTGTTATCCCAAGATTCAGCAGCATGCATTTGCTATCAAGTTTTTATTAGTTAAAACACGAGCTCATGCGCTTTGCCTCCTATTTTAAATGTCGAACAATAAGTTAGTTGGTCTGTAGTTGAAGATGCCATAAACCTTTCTTGCTTGTTGTCCTGCGATGCTTGCTGCTGAGTTTGTGATAATTTCTTCACCGTCATTCTCTTGTCCATTTGGTTACTGTATTTATGTTAGATCTTATAAGAATGTAAAGCAATGAGTTCATGCTTTTGTCTTAATGATGACCATTACAGGAATCCTTTGGGGAGCCAACAAGATGGTATATAAGTCTGCTGTCTGAGTTGTGCACAGAACAGCTTGGTTAGTTTTTTTTATTCAATAAAGTGGTTGTTAAAAAGAGATTGCCATGGGCATAATCCGTTGATTGTTAGAATCCTTCTCGGCATTTTATTTGTGTGCATGAAATTGACTTATAATTTGAATGTATTTCTCTGTATTTCTTTTTACAATATCACTATGTTCTGAAGTAAACAACTCGGCTCATCTTCACTTGTTTCCTGTGTGCTTATATTATTAGTATTGAGGCATGAAGATAGTATAATGAAATGTATACTCATTTGGGTAACCTTCAAATAATTTATGACATTCTTTACCTTTTCCTTTCTTGGTTCAATGGCATTCCTTTCCTTGTAGCCACCCAAATTATTTGCTTACGGACGTGACTGTCTTATTTGGTGTCAACTATGGGTTCATTTTTTTATTTTTTGAAATTGGTTTGCCAACGAGTAATTTTCAGTTTATGGGAAGGCATGGCTTTTCTGCATTCTTCATACCGTCCTTCCTGTGCATAGAAAGAAACATTTAGAATCATCGTTGTCCATAGCATGGATCGTTATTAGGACTTAGGAAATTCAACTTTCAATATGATTGATTTTGTTGAAGAGTCTGCTCTTCACTATGGGTTGGGCGGGCAATAATTAGTACATTTTGTTAATTGTTAATGAAGCAAAGGGTTTAATCTCAACTGAGAGGCCTGATAAAAGTCATGCTGAGTTGTGATGGGTTTTTACACGGATGTCTTCTTGAGCCTTGAACTTTACTTCCCTGCAAGAAATGGTTGTGGAGATGGCGTAATTTTTGGCTGGCATCACTTGACTCCTTAGTATATCTAGTGCTGTCGGCCTCTGCCAAAGAAAAAACAGAAAACCGATGAATGTTTTGTTGCTTTTGTATGGGAAGTCCCTATATGTAGCATCATTGCGTTAAATTCCAGTTTTTTTTTCCGTTTGTTTTCGGAAAATAATGTGCATGAGAAAAATATTTTATGTGGAATTTTCCGGCAACAAACACAAGAAAATAAGGGATGATGCTTTCTGGGAAAATACTTTCCGACAACAAACAGGGCCTTAATGTGCATCTTACTTCACCAATCAGTTAGATGGGAAATGAAGACGAAGTATAAGTTATTAACATAAATTTCATTCAGTTGTAGTTCAACTAATTAGTGCATGCCGTTTTGATAATGTAGGTATGCCGTTTTTATAATGTAGGTCATGAGTCCGATTTCTGATATTGTAACGATAATTAATATTAACATAAAATTCAAAAGTAACAATTGACATTACTGGAGAATTCAAAAGTTTCTAAGTTGCTTCTTCTTGCACTATCGATTCACATGAGCTTTCCAAGTTGCTCCGTCTAAATATATATAATTAAGTTCAGGTTGAAGCTAATTAATTAGGCATTAGGAAATGTCAAGAAATCTGTGAAATAAGGTTTTGTTCGATAAAAAATTAAAATAGCCCAATTGGGATGCAAATTTGCTAGAATTAAAAGAATATACTATTAATAATAAAGTTAAAATGTGAGCACAAAATTAATTAATTAACTCAACGAAAACTAAAAAGGTCAAGAACTAGCTAGCAAATGAATTAATCAAATTATAGGGTTCAAGTAATTATAATTTTGGTCCCTAGTTATTATGAGCTCATCATAATAGTTGTTAGAATATGAGGAATTAACAAGCCTAATGGAGTATATTTTTTATGTACTTTTTATAACTATTTATGCGATGAACAATAAACCAAATGGTGATATGTATTTTATTTTAATGTAGTAACGTGAATTAGTATATTTATATATAATGGAATATTAGTAGATTGATGGTATTTTTAAAATTTTTTAAATTATAATAAGTGTAATTTTTTCCCAAGGAAAATATTTATTAGTTTATTAATCTTTACAAATAGAAGAAAATAATAACATTATTTTTATGTTAGAACAAAAATATTTTTTAGTTTTTAAAATTTTGGAAAATAGTGCTAAATTTGAAAAATAGTACAAAGTAAACGTGTTTTCTAGTTTTTCATATCAAGAAAAATTTTCAATTAGTGCGAAGTAAACATATTTTTTAATTTTCTATTCTAATTTTTTTTTTCTAATTTTAAAAAATCAGCAAATTTTCAAACTCAATACCAAATTTACATTTTCTCGGTTTTCTCTACAAAAAAAAAACAGAGTAGGGCTCGGCATCCATAAAGCAAATAGTGAAAGAAGAAAGAAGAAAGAAGAAAGAAGAAAGAAGCAAAATATCTTTTGGATTGAGAATGGAGGGCAAACGCAAGCGCGGCGATTTCTCTCCACCATTTCCCAACGGCAGCGATATTGACCTCTCTCTCCTTGAAGCCCTAGAGAAATCTCAAGGCGCCGCCGCCTCCTCCGCCGTGGAAGTCCTAGACCTCCGCACTGTCAAGAAGCTGGTCCTTTCCTTCGAGCGTCGTTACAAAGAGAACATCGAGGCCCGCCTCAAGTATCCTGACAACCCCGAAAAGTTCGCAGACTCCGAAGTCGAGCTCCATCAAGAGCTCCAGAAGCTCCGGGTACTTGCTGGTGGGCCCGAGTTTTACCCTGAACTTGTAAACCTCAACACAATCTCTTCCATTCTGGCCCTCCTTTCCCATGAAAATACCGATATTGCCATCGATGTCGTGCAGCTGTTGCAGGACCTCACTGACGAGGATGTACTGGAGGATAACGACGAGCCTGCGGCGGTTCTTGTGGATGCACTCCTCCATAACAGCGTCCTAGAGTTGTTGGTGCAGAACCTTCACCGGCTTTCAGAATCCGATGATGCTGATGAGATGGCTGCAGTGTACTCGACGCTAGCTACGATTGAGAATCTGACGGAGGTGAAGCCGGCTGTCGCTGAAATGGTTTGTGAGAAGACGAAGATAATGCGGTGGCTTGTGGGGAAGATCAAGGTGAGGGAGTTTGATAGCAACAAGCAGTATGCCTCAGAGATACTTGCGATCTTGCTTCAGAACAGCACTGTGAATCAGAAGAGGCTGGGGAGTATGAATGGGGTGGATGTGGTATTGCAGGCAGTGGCAATGTACAAGTCCAAAGACCCTAAGACCTCTGATGAGGAGGAGATGGTGGAGAATCTGTTTGATTGCTTGTGCTGTTTGCTGATGCCTTACGAGAATAAGGAAAGATTTGTGAAGGCTGAAGGGGTTGAGTTGATGATTATTATCATGAAGCAGAAAAAATCTGCTTATGCTTCTGCTGTAAGAGTGCTCAATTTTGCCATGACCAACTATCCTCCTGCTTGCGAACGCTTTGTGGATGTTTTAGGCTTGAGGACTGCTTTTGCAGCTTTCATGGGTAAGGCAAGTGCCCTTTGCTTACTTTCTCATTACCTGGTATTTTCTCTGGGTGTTTCTTTTCCTGTTTCTGTACATCACTACTTTTTCTTCACATTATGCAATCCGTGTTTCTTTTGTTGTTTTTAATGCTTAACTATATCACTCAACTAGCTAAGGTCGTAATGCTTGAAACTGAAGACGAGTCTATGATCTTGTTTACTATTCTAGATGTTAACATGCTTACATTTTGTTTCTTCAGGTTCCCATGATCAAGAAGAACAAGAAGGAACGATACCAAGAGGAGTTGGAGGAACGTCTGATCTCCCTAATCGCATCTTTATTTGGTAAGCAGGCAAGTTAAACTCCCTTCATTTTGTAGTTATAGGCAACTCTGTGCAAAACTAAGGTGGCATTATCTATTATTTGTCGACACTGCTGCTGGCGTAGAATCGATTTTGTCTTATTCTTTAAATTTCCCCTTTCCAGGTGGTATTTTGAGAGGTACAAGAAGGGAAAGATTACTAAGTAAATTTGTAGAAAATGAGTGTGAAAAGATTGACCGTCTTTTGGAACTCTATATGAGGTAATGGCCTTTCTTTTCTCCTTTGAATTTTGATATCATCTGTCCTTCCTCCCCTCCTTCTCTTTTGTGTTGCTCGGAATCTTCAAGATGTCATGTCTGCTCCCTTTCTGTGGCTGCTGGGAAGCAGACAGGAATCTTTAGTTGAAATTAAGCTTTAAGGTGTGGATTCGTACCTCTAACCTCTTACTGATGGTTAATCTTCATTCAGATATTCTGAAAGAGTTAAATCAGAGACTGAACGCCTGGACCAGCTTGAACTTGATGACTTGGAGGTGTTTAAATTTCTTATTTTGTTTGTCTCAATCCAACTTTGGAAGCAAATTATTTGAATTTGGCCATATTCATGCAGATGGATGAAGATGAAAGATACAATCGGCGATTAGAATCTGGACTCTACACTCTTCAGGTTTGTTTCATCTCGGTGGTTCTTATAACTGTCTGTAAAAATCTATTTTCATAGATGAACTTGCACAATGTATAGCAGTTATGATAGAAAGCTGTGCTGCATATCTGATAGAGTCATTGCTTAATGCCATGGAATTTTACTATTGGTGGGGATGAAAAAGGAGTCTAGGTTCATATCTTTATTTCATTTTACTATTCAGGGATGTTTCTGTTATTTTTTTTATTTGCTGTAGACTTCTTTGTTTTAGGTTTTATTTTACTTTTTATATTTTATAGTTTGTATTTGATCTTTCAATGATATTTAGGTTGCGTTAGTATAATTAGTATCACTAGAGCTTTTTAACTGGGAACATTTGGTGTTTATTCTAGTATGAGAGTTATAGTTACTTACCATTGTATCTATAGATACCTATGGTAGTAATGTTTTATTTTAGAGTTGATTGACAAATTCTTAGGTGAAGAAATTAGGTCTCTGTAAAGTTGTAAGATGCAATTTCCCCTTAGGTTCAACTCCTTAAACTCCTAGATGTGATGCTTAGCCTTATTCATCTTGCTTTGAACCTATGTGCTAAAGTGTCCAGATTACTCTTTTTGGCTAACAATAGCCTTCAAAACATCAACTGAATCATTAGATCAAACCATACAATCGGTACTTCCATTGGCATCAAACCTTAACCCTATCACAATGCGATCTGCTTTAAGACACCCATCCCCTTCAGCTGCTAGAACTGAGGGACCAAACAGACCCCTCGTGAAGGTGTTAGAATGTAGACTTGTTTGAGCAAGCTTGAGTTGAAATAGAAAAGATGGCCTTACAAATTCAGGAAAGAACATATTTTTATGCCAGACAAACAAGAGATCCTAATCTTTCTAGGAAAGAAAACCAACTTATCCTTAAAGGGATACAGATTGTATCATTTTGTAGACCACATAGTGCAACACATATAATTGTGTATTAACAACTCACGAAGAACCAATATTTTAATTACTCGGTCCCATCATACCTGATCAGAGAAACTAGGACTCAATACTCAAAGTGGTCTAGCTTAGTTTGACCTTGTTATTTTTGGTCAGTGTTAAGTCCCATTAGACCTCCAGTGTAGGATATGTTTTCCCACAATCAAAAGTATAATTCTGAAAACTCTCAATTTTCTTAACTCATTCGCATACTTAGAAAATCATCTCAAAATCACTCTTCTCAAATACAGATAGAAAATTGTAATTTTGCCTATTTTAAATAAATTTGTAACTCACAGTTTTTATTTAAAATCCTGATTGAAATCTAATTGAACCTTAGACCTGTGACCCTTTCCTCTGCTGGGGTTAATCAGACTGGCCATGCTACTGGACAAGTTGATCCAAATAGCTAATGGACCTGCTGATGTTTTCCTTGCTCTGGAATAAGTTTCACAGGGAGAAACACGCTGGTGAGAAGCTAGGCGGAGACAAAAATAGGAGCAAGAAGTAACAATTAAGAGGTAAGAGTGCTGACAAGAAAAAAACCATTAAATAAACAACACAACAACACCTTTGAATTGTTTTTTGGAAGCTAAACACATTTCCTTCTGAACTGATCGTAAGCTTGAGAAATTCTTAGTGCCAAATATAAAAATAAAATAACACGAAAAAGATATGATTGGAGGCGCTTAAGGTATGTGGTTGAGGAAGAAAATGGATAAACTGAACAACCAAGGGAAGTTTGCCCGTATTAATTGGTCCAATTTTTGGGAGGAATGGTGTTCCTATGGAGAATGAACACTCTCGCAAAGTAGCAAAGAAGAATATCAAAACTCATTTAAATATCGGTATAAATGTTTGTTTGCTAACATAAGTTATGTGCGCTTATAGAGGCATATTGAGGCTAGATTTCCTAATATTGCAGAAATGCTATTGAAGTAGGGAAAAGAAAGCTAACAAGTAGTGTCTAGAGGTATGCAATAAACATAAAAACAAGTCCTAAAACTAGGTAATATTGTCCTTCTCTGATTAGGATGGGTTTTGCATCACAATAGTTGTAGGAAAACTAATATAGGTACTCATTGTTTTAAAATTAATAATAACTCGATGCTAGAAGTTTCAGATATCAAAAGGAGTCCTAAACTTATAGCGAAAGAGGAAAGAAAAAGAGGAAAAAGCAACTAGAAGCTACTGCAATGGTGTTACTCAACTGTTTACTTCATTGTGCTCACATAGTTGTTATTTTGAAATGGCTTAGAACAGCTTAGGAAGGCACTATAATTAATTTTGCATAGCAACCTGAATGATGAGGTGAGTGCTTACTTCACCATTAATGACATTCCTCCAGTCCTTAATCAATCCTTCTTAAACTAAATATTCGTTTTGTTTGGAAGACATTCTAATGGAGAATCAAGTTTGTTTAAGAAGTATACTTGTATCTTGGAGAGCAGTTTGTTCTAAGACATGGAATGGCATAGAACACTTGGTTAAATTTGTGATAGGTTGGGGGATGCTTAATTGGTTGTGGTACCATTTAATATTTTTTTCCTGGATTGTCCTTAAATTCGTTCGAGCTGTCAGTATTTTTTTTGTAAAATTTCATAATGTGAAATAAGTTTATTCAATTCAAGAGTAGTTATTTGCTTACAAATTTCATATTAGATTTCAGTGACTTCCTAAATTTGTGCTCAACAACCATGGAAACTCTAATATAGTGTAGGGTCTTTTTGTGGCAAAACAATTCAGTGGTCAGTTGGGCATCAGATCACAATAAAAACGTGATTTTTGGAGCATGGAAATGAATGTTTTTTAGTGGACTTTGAATTGATTTTTGCAGCAATTTCATCCAGTCAAACATGAGTGTTGATTCTGAAATATTGAGTTGACTTCCATATATTTGTTGCATTCTAGGCAACGTGTCATTCCTGCAACTCTCTTATCTTTCAGTGATTTGGAGAGGTTTAGCATTATAAACCTCTTTATTATGATTTGCAAAAAAGAGTTGTCTCTCTGTACCTTACCTCCTAAATTTGGTTCTGATCCTTATCTTTTTTATCATATGCAGTTGATAGCCATCATTCTTGGTCATCTTTGGTGCTCCGAGTAAGTTCTTATATTAGTCATGGTGTTAGTCGCCTTTGATGGAAAACTGTTTGGACCTTAATCCTTTTTAGTCCTTTTTGTTTTAAATATTATGTTATTTGCTTTTGTGTAGGCATCATCAAATGAGAGCAAGGATTGAACTATTACTCAAACAGCAAAAGCTTACAAAGAAAGATGTCAAGGATATACTCCAGGTACATTCTTTATAACTGCATCTGTATCCAGGCAACTAAGGTTCCAAATTCCGTCTTCCATATTTTTTTTTTGTCAGTGCTTGATATATCTTTTCTGAAGCTTTTCTGATGAGTGTGTTCTGAAATTTGATTTATACAACAATATTGGGTCTAGTCAAATGATAGTCACCCTTAGCAGCGGTGAACCACTACATGTGAACTTGGCAATCCAATTTGCTGTACAAGATGTTGTAGACATTGTAGATTGTGGTCCTTCAGAAATAATCATTTAAAGAAACTGCCTAATGTGGCACGATTTGAGCCAAAATTTATGTGGTACTAGTTACAAGAAGTTGTAATATGGGATTTTTTTTAGCAAGAGGCTGCGCTGAACAGCAATTGGGTTTAATAGGGAGCGAGAATAAAAGTAGGGTTGCAGGAACATCACTAAAGACTCATGACGTGCTCTTTATTTGTACGCGTCCCTGGGCACAGAATATGACGTGCTCTTTATTTGTACGCGTCCCTGGGCACAGAATATGATAATTCTTGAGATTTGAGTAATTTCTAAAATACCCTAGTCCTAGTCCTAGTCCTAGTCCTAGTCCTAGTAGGATGTGTAACACAAATAGTCACTAAGCAAATTTAAATCAGAAACATAAAACTCCTGAATCATACTTTTAGACACTGTTGTGCATTTTAGCCATTTTTTCCCCTTCTGTTGGAAGAATCTGTAGCATTTGTAGCCCAGCCCGTTATAGTTTCTGAGAGTTGGAAATTCATAATTGAAATTATACTAATACATCCTTAAGTTGGTTGGTATTTGTGGAGTAAAAAAAAAGTAGCCTTTGATACTGAGAATTGATGTTGGATTATCGATATTCTTTAACATAAGTCGTACGAGGATAATGTTGGACCAGTAGGCATTTGTCCATTGTAATAACCATTGTACTTACTTCCTTTTCGGTGTTGTGAGCAATAGGAATATTATGACAATATTGGCGACCTTGATGGACCTGAAGAGAAGGAGCGGTCGCAGGCAAGGATTCAAAAGTTTATATCAGCGTTTTGATCATTGGATAGTGGATACTACTTCCCAGTGTTGCCTGGAGCTTTGGATAAGAGTCAAGGGACCTTTTTGTTTTGTTGTTTTTATTTTTTATAACCAGTTCTTAACCTTTTGGATTAACCCAGTAGAAATTAGCCGAGAATTCCTGCCTTGTATCCCCTAACTGTAACAGCTGATGGACAAATTTGTCCCTCTTCTTTTTTAAGTATATGCTCTCTACAATTAAACTTATACTTCCTCATTTAGTCTCTGAAAAAAAAGAAACCCCGGCAAACCAACAGTAGTCAGGTTTGGAGGCCTGAAAAAATGACGCCGTAAACTACCGGTTAGGTTATGGGTCGTGATCTTTGCCTGAATCAACAAATAAAAGATGGGTTGGATCAGGTTTAAATTCGGGGTGTGCTTTGTTTAAAAATAGTTTTTTTACATAAAAAAAAAATCTAGTGTTTAATCGTAGTATAAAGATATATTCTGAAAATATAAGATTATGTTCTTTCTCCAGTAAATTAAATAGTATTAGTAACAAGTGTAGATGTGATGGAAATCTTTAAACAACAAAGATAGACCTTGAAAAGGCAAATTCTAACAAAATTAGCCTAATGCAAGTGACCAATCTAGAAACAAATCGATTGTGATACCAGTTTCTCATAGAAGCTTCCTCCGTTAAATACCATGTTTTTCTCTAACCGTCAGATGGCTGCAAAGAGACCCCCAAAAATAATATTGCACTTCTTTGCCGACGTAACCCAAATTACCCCACGCAATTAAAAGAGGAGTAATCAATAGTCAAAACTGTTCGAACTCACCACCATCGAAAGAAAAAACTCCATACGTTAACT
Organism: Viola odorata; assembly: GCA_963691705.1. NCBI lineage: Eukaryota > Viridiplantae > Streptophyta > Magnoliopsida > Malpighiales > Violaceae > Viola > Viola odorata. Next base: position 33,275,388 of record OY829542.1, read on the forward strand.
GCGTGATGACAGTGTGACAAGTGGTGCACACTACAAAAAATAGATTGTCGATCTGCGACGAAAATTTCTATCGCAAATGTCAAAATTTCGTTGTAAATCGACTTTTGACGAAACCTTCATGTTGCAGAATGGCTCGTCGTAAAGATAATTTTTTCTACCAAAATACTAGTCGCTAAATATTTTTGAAGGAATTTCGATGAGAATTCGGTCGAAGATGCATTCCGTCCGTCGAAAAAAAAAAGAGAATGAAAATAATTTAACGGAGTATTTCCATTGAAAATGTCGAGTTTGCAACGGTATTATCTATCGTAAGTTTATTACTCCCTCTGTTGCCATTTAAATGACGTTTGGCAACAGGAGGGAGTTTTCACATTCCTTTTGGTTTTATTTTATTATTTCCAATTTCAACTTTACCCCTAGTTTTCATGGAAACTACAAGCAACGTGCCACTCTCTTCTCTTCTTCATCCTTTCTTTTCTTTCCTTTCCATGACATCACTCTCTCTCCTCTTTCTTTCTTTTCTTCTTTCCTCTGCACTTTATTTATTTCTTTCTTTCTTTTCCTTTTCTATTTCTCTAAACGGAGGTGAGGTACGGCGGTTGAGGGTTCTGTCCGATGGATTTGATGATTTGTGTGTGTGTTGGTTTTTGGCAGTTGGGTTTTTTGTGGTGTGGCTGAGATGTGGCGGCGTGGTTGGGTGATGGTGGTGGCGTGGCTGGGTGTTGTCGGTAGTGGTGGTTTGATGGTTGGTGGTTGGCCGGAGTAGGTGCGGCAGTTTGGGTTGGTAATTGGCCGGAGTAGGTGGATTGAATTAGGTGATTCGGTTGATTGGTTGGAGGATTTGAATTGGATTAATTAATTGGCAGAAGGATTGGATTTAAATTGCAGGAGGATTGGATTTAATTAATTGGTAGAGATTGAATTTTAATTAATTTGGATCGAATGAGGGAGACGGAGAAATTAATGGCAGTGATTGTAAATTAAATTAAAGGGAGAGAGCACTTTCGTAATGTTGCAAAAAAAGTGTTGGAAAACTCAAAATGACAATTAATTGGAAACAAAGAATCCGTAGGAAAGTGTCAATTATTAGGAAACAGAGGGAGTATTATTGAATTAAGTTTTTTACAGAAATATTCTGGGTTTTGGCACCCCGGAGTCTGTAACGTTATTATTTTCATTTTAGTTGATCCCTAACGGCGACTTTTGTTCATTTCAATCCCTAACGTTATATCCATTAGTCGCCTGAGATCCCTCGTCATAACGAAGCCTAACTGCCGTTATCTCTCAATATTTTAATATTATTTCTAAAAAAGTAACTGACATTGGGCCCCACTAGTCATATTTTTCTGACTTCTTATCTTCTTAATATCTAAAAAATTAGTTTAATTAATTAATTATTATCTAAAATAAACTTAATCCTCTGTAACTTTTTCTTTTTTTCCTTTCCTTCTCCTTTCTTTTCTTTTCTTTTCTTTCTTTTTTCCTTCTTCTTCCTCCCTGCCCACTAATAACCTAAGGGTTCTCATCTCAAAAAACCACACGTTTCAAAAAGTAAAAACAATATCACCTGATTTTTTTTTCACCTCTAAACAATATCATCGTTTACTTTAAAAAAAATTTCATTTCCAGATCTGAAAAATCTATCAAAAGAAATGGACAGATCTGCAACATTAAAGGCAACCAAATGCGCTAGAGGAAGAAGCGGTGGCAAGTGCAAAAAGTCTTTTTCCAAATCTGTAAAAATTTGTCTCTAATTCCCTGTCGGTCGTATTGCTCATTTCTTCAAGAATTTATTCAGATGGGTCTATGTTTTTTTTGTTTGAATTTGATAATGGATGGAAGATTGTCTAACATGGAGAAGAGTGCAGATTTGGGGAAGGTGAAGGAAAAGTGTTTGTTTTAATGAGTATTTTCTTTTCAACATTGTTGCTTCAATTTGCAAACTCATGTCAAAATAAAATTCATTTTATAGTAGATGTTAAGGTAAAATGATGGGTTCATCAATGGATGAGAAGCAACAGAGAAAAGAAAAGAAAAAGAAAGATCTGAATCGGATATGAAGCAATTTTATGTTTAACCTTTCTTTTTAGTTGGTTAATTAATTAAATTTTAAAATAGACTATAAATGGTAAAAAGGGTGTCACACCCCTTTTTGGATTTTATTGTGCGACGCGGGCTTGGGACGAGATGTGAGACGAAATTGGACTCATCTCACATAATGCAATGAAGTCGCCACCCTATTTTGTTTCTAGGTTTAGGGAACATAAAGTCATGGCATAAAAATAAAAAATTAAGGTAAAGTGGGTCTGAACCTGAGAACAGCGGTTCGGGGTCGTATTATGGACTCGGGAAGGTGTTAGGCACCCGAGTCACATCCTAAAAAGGTTACTGGATAAAAGAGGTATTTTATCATGCTTGAAAAATAAAAAGTCCTAATTTATGTAATCATGCCCAATAGATTAATAAGATTCTAATCAATTTTAAATATTCATGCATACATGCATATGTACGGGAAAAGCGTGAAATAAATAAAAGGGTTAGAAATATTTACTTGTGAAGGGTATGGGTTGATTTACCCTTTTTGATCGAGTTTATTGGCACGAGGTGAGGATAGACGGTTGACATACTTGATTCATGTATGTGTGTAAAAATGATTGATTCGGACGAACAGAATAATTATCTAAGCATGCATAGCGGCATACAAGCATACGAAAAATAAACAGTGCGAGTGCAGAAATAAATAAACAGTAAAAGTGCAAAAAATAAATAGTACAAATGTGACGATGGCACGAAAAAAAACGACAGGTCGAAAATATTGGGCCCGACTTACTGGGCCGAGAGTGGACCCACGGCTGGGTCAAGCCCAGCCCATCTTGGGCTGAAGTAGCCCATCTGCTATTCTCATTTGCTGGGCCAAAGGCCCAGCCTTCCTTCTCTCGCGTGCGCGCCCAACGCGCGCTGCTTCATCGCTTGGGCCTGCGCGGCCTAGGCCAACTCCCTTTCTTTTCTTTTTGAAACCAGCCCAAACCAAACTCATTTCTTCATCTTCTTCCTGCAACACCACCCCCCCTTGCAAATAGTCAACCATTCTTAAATCCAATTTAAATCCTACAACAAAACCCACTTCATCATCTTGACACCACCATTTCGGCTGATCATCCAACCAAACCCAAACCACCACAATCATTTAATTAAACCCATGTATAACAATTAGGCCCAAACCAAACCACAATTATTTAACCCCATAATCAAACCAGCAATTAATTAAACAAACTCTATACAATCAACATTCAATTAATTAAATGAACCCCGCAGCAAACATCTTCCTCCTCCAGCACCAGCAGCAAAGAGGAATCAGCAGCAGACCAGCAGTCGGCGCCACACAGCAGCGGCGGAAAAAAAGAATAAGGAGGGAATATGCAGAAAAAATAAATATTAGAGCAAGCAAAAGTAATTAAATGAGAAGACTAAGAAGGAAGAGGAAGTTCTTGCCTCTTTGCTGCTGCGCCTAGAGTGATAGAGAGGGAGAGAGTGAGTGAATTGTGTGTGAATTGGTGAAGAGAAATGAAGGAGATTGCTTGCTATTTATAGGGAGTTAAGTCGGTGATGAGCAAGGGAAAAGACAATTGTGCTACAGGATGCAGATGAAGAAATAGTAGCAAAATGAAAAATGGAGTGAGGTGGCGTGTAGCATAGTTGCAAAACGAATATGCATTAAATGCCTGTGAGGTGCAGTGACAGGGAAGAGGAGCATGCATGAATCCTCATGCTTAAATTGGGAGCCGTTGGATGGGCATAAAGGAGAGTCAAAGGCTTGATCCAACGGCTGTGATGAAGGATGCAATTTATGCATTAATGCATATTAATTGTGGCACGGACAAGATATTTTTGGCTTGAGCTACGGACTCGCTTGAAATGAAAATAAACCCGAACCAAAAGGCCTAAAAGGTGCAGAAAAATAAGACAAAATAAATAGTAGACAGTGAATACAGAAAAAGTTCAATTTAAGGTCCGAATTTACTCGCTCGGAATCCTTAAAAGTTCGAACGAAAAATAAATGCTATGGCAAAGTAAATTGAATAAAGAAAAATGAGATGACACGAACGAAAATAATAGTAGATAATTATCAATTAAAGAAAGAAGGCGTTCGATCTATGGTCTCGGGCATCTTGCTCGGGAGCGATAGAAGTTCGAACGAAAAGACAGTAAAAATACAAAAAAACTAAAATGACTCGAAGTGGTATGAAATATTAAAATAAATAGAATTTTGATTTAAACGGGCTAATAATGCGATGAACGATAAAAGTGCGAAAATGCGTCAAAAATCGGGTAGCAACAGTTGACCCCCTCTTTACTGTCTTATCAAAAATAAGGTGTAACCGAAATTTTTGATGAGCAGTAAAGACGGTTGCTCCCATGCAGAATTTAATGCAGACTTACCTGGGAGTGGGCGATTGGTGAATTCTGGTATGGGCGAGGGTAGTACTTATAGTCCCTGGGTTGATCCTGGAATGAAAATTGCAGAAATGTAAACTTCAGCTCCGGTGAGGGTAGTACTCGTAGTCCGTCGCTGATGGTTTTGAAAATACAGAATGATATGTCGAGAATTTTAAAGGGATGCAGTACCTAAATTTTAATGCAAGTTACAAGAATATAAACGCAGACAACTCTGATACTGAGGGAGAATGCAAAAATGAAGCAATATAAATGACGACTACTCTAGTAATAAGGAAAATATAAATTGCAGAATTGTAAATGATGATTACTCTGATAGTGAGGGATGATCTGGATGTGGACAACCACGTCGCCGCACAACACTGGAAGTGAGTGACCACGTCACTACACAATATGATTGGATGTGGACGACCACTTTGTCGCACAACACTGGAAGTGAGTGACCACGTCACTACACAACACGATTGGATACGGATGACCACGTCATCGCACAACACTGGAAGTGAGTGACCACGTCACTACACAACACGATTAGATGTGGATGACCACGTCGCCGCACAACACGACTGGAAGTGGGTGACCATGTCACCACACAACACGATTGGATGTGGACGACCACATCGTCGCACAACACTGGAAGTGAGTGACCATGTCACTACACAACACGATTGGATGTGGATGACCACGTCATCGCACAACACTGGAAGTGAGTGACCACGTCACTACACAACACGATTGGATGTGAGGGACGTGGCCTTTCACACCTTTGAAAAGACAAGTTGTAGGGATGTGACCAATCACAATATTTAAAAAGACAGGATGTGAGGGACGTGACCTTTCACACCTTTTAAAAGACATGTTGAAAGTGGGTAACCACGTCACCGCATGACATCACTGGCAAGTGGACGACCAAGTCGTCACACGACATACTTGAAAAATGGACGACCAAGTCGCCACACAACATAAATAAAGAAGTGGACGACCAAGTCGTCATACAACATAACTGAAGAAGTGGTAACGTACCTTCACTTGAATATTGAGTGGGGGAAATGAACCACCATACGAAATTGATTGAGGAGTGGTAACATGCTCCATTCGGATGTTTTGGTGGTGGAGTAGCATGGTCCGTTGCACGAAGTTGATTTGGGAGTGGTAACGTGCTCCATTCGGTGGCTGATCGGATGGTTAACGGAGATTCCATTGAAGCATATTGTATCCTGCAAATAGGGAGGAAACAAACACGAAGCAGCAGTGGATGGAAAAAAGGAGAGAAATGATAGATGGGAAAATAATGAGAACAAATCATATATGCTGTAAATGAAGGTGTTCCCACACTACCCTAAGGTTTGCCCCCGGTATCTTATCGAGATAAAAACAACTTCCCTATCAAGAGAAGGTTCAACAAATTTAAGCATTTATGGAGAACATGCCATCCAGTTTCTATCATATAAGCATGCTTGATACAAGCTTAGAAAAGCATCTGCATCTTGCTCATGAGATAACGACCTCAAGGACAAGACTTTCCCACATCACGTAGACGTAAGCAATCCTCACCAGATTTTGGTGTTTGCGCTCACACTCAGAAACAAGGCTATGTGTTTACACTCATAAAAATGCAACAAATATAGCACAAAATTAGATTTGCAATGTCAATCCGAGTGAATAAACTTCAAATGAAGATGCATATGCATGGGCCTTTTAATAATCAAGAGGACTTTGCAGAAAGAAGAAGAAGAGAAGAAAGAATCTGTTTAGAAATAAGGGTGCTTTTGAGCAAAAAGAAGAAAGTTTTAATGAGCAGTGTTCAACTAAGGTTGAAGGCAAAATGCACAAGTTCCTTTCTTTGCTGGGGGAATGCTCCTCCTTTGAGATCACCATTTGTTGTTGACGAAGCGCACTAGTTTTTGAATCTTCGCAGGGAATGATCTCTTTCTCGATAGGACCATATTTTGTACTTGTTTCTGCTTTTACTTTTGTTTTGTTGATTGTGTTCTTTGAACACTTTTTATTTTTTATTTTTTTCTTTTCTTTTTTAATCAAGACAAGTACAATTTTTTTTGTCTGGTCTGTCGTCATTTATGTTTTTGGCAGAGGCCTTGATTTTGATTTTTCGGCCTCCTTCCAGCGTTGACTGTCAACAATCCTCGAAGTTTTTGTGTCCCCTCTTGCACCTTCTCTTCGGTTAACAACCTCAGTTGGGCACTGCTCATTATTTAGGGAATTCAAGAGATTTCACAAGCGGCCTAGAAAAGAAATGAATTGAAACAGAAAGCAAAAGCAAGTGTTTGAGGACAAAAGAATGAGAAGACAAAAGAAATGTGGAAGCAAATAGCAAAGTCCAATGTCATTTTACTGTTATCCCATGTCTAATGGTGCATGTAGTTTAGCAAAGCACAACCCTGGATATTATGCAAATCTAACTAGCACTTAGTTTAGCATTTGCACTCATGAAAGAAATAAGGCGTGAATGCCCAAAATTCTCACAGGGTTGTGCTTATGACTGCTTACGTCTAAGGCATGCTGCAGATATAAGAGTTAGCAGGCGAGATCATGCATGTCATATATTTTCAAATAGATGCACAAGTTATCCATGATGCAATAAAAATGATGAACATGCTCAATCTAAGGAAGGTCTGAAAATTCGAGGATATTATGGATTTTATTTAAGCAAAAGCAATATTTACAACCACAAAGTCCAAAAAGTCTTAAGTTTTTTTTTTTTTAAAGTTGCCCCTAATATAGAGAAATGAGTGTACAAAAGGCTAAGACTTAAAAGGAAAATGAACTTCCCCAAACTGTGCAACGGAAGCAGTGAGGGTAGGGGGAGGATCGTTCAGGAGTTGGTAGGAGGAGTGTTGACGATCACATTGCGTCCTTCTAAAGAGATCCATCCACTCTTGAGTAAATTATTGACCTTTCTTTTAAAAGTAAAGCAGTTCTCTATCGTGTGGCCTTGGGTTCCGGTATGGTACTCGCACCTAGCATCAGGATTGTACCACTTTAGATAAGGAGGTTGTTGAGGTTGATACGGGATAGGTACAATTTGCCCAGCTGCCAAGATATGCTCGTAAATCTCTCCCAAAGGAATGGGAAGGGGTGGTAGAGACTCCAGGTTCCTATGGTTATTTTGGTCATTTTGGTTACTCAGGTCCTTTGGCGAATTGTATGGCGGTCTGAAAAGTTGTCTGTGACTGGGTTGGTGGGAGACTAAACTGACATCTTTCTTCATGTGAGGTGCTGCCTCTGGCGCGGAAACGACGATTCTTCCAGACTTAATTCCCTGCTCAACTCTTTCGGCTACTAGGACCATGTCAGAGAAGCTACTAGACGGATTGGAGATGAGATGAGTGTAGTAAGGAGTTGGGAAAGTATTTACAAAAAATGGATATGAGCTCTTTGTCACTCAGAGGAGGAGAAATCCTAGCAGCTAGTTATCTCCATATCTAAGCATAAGCTTTAACCGTTTTGCCAACTCTCTTCTCTAGATTCTGGAGATCAGAACGGTCCGGTGCCACTTCCAAGTTGAACTTGTACTGCTTGAAGAAGGCGTCAGATAAATCTCTCCAAGTCTTGATCTTGGTTCTATCTAGTCCCATGTACCAAGTCAAGGCATGTTTGGCCAAATTTTCCCTAAACAAATGGATTAATAGAGGTTCATTATGTATCACCTCGGCCATCTTGTTGCAGTAGATCTTGAGGTGAGTTTTGGGGCATTCAATCCCAGTGTACTTCTCAAATTCTGGGATTCTAAACTTCGGAGGCATGGCTATCCCTGGAACCATGCACATGTCTACTAGTCCTGCAGGATCGAAGGGATCAGTTCCTTCTATAGCCCTCAGTCTTTCTTCTAGTAGGCTCAATCGGTCAATGCTTGGTACTTCTACCTTAACAGTGCCAGAATTAGCAGCCGACAGACCTTCAACAGAAACTAGTGGTTGTGTTTGGGTGTTACCCGGAGGCTGAGTTCCTGATGGTATAGGAATCGTGACTTGGGTGGACTGGCCCTGTGATAGGAATAAATTCTGGGATTCTGGTCGAACCTTATCTTTGCCAAAACTAAAAGGGAGCCCAGTCAGAGAAGGATCAAGAAAGGTATCGCCTTGTCCGACAGTAACAATAGTGTCCGGGATAGCTGATGTGACAAATTGAAGGGGGTTGGAATTAAGGAACAGTGACTGCCAACTCTATTGGACTCCTTTACCCGTAAATGATAGGGGCATGGAAGAACCACCAAAAATAGATGAAGAGGATGGCTCAGCCGTTTGAGCTGAAATGGGATAAAAGCCAGGCAATACATTACTTGTCGCCTCATCCCGTTCCTTTTCGGTTTGCTCCGCTCTTTTTGTAGTAACTTGAACTTGTTCCTCTAATTCAGCTATTTTTGCTTTCAATGTTTCCTCCATTTTACTATACTCTTCCATCTTCCGTGTTTGAAGTCTGGTTTCGTGGAGCTTATGGGGAATAGTTCATTTTTTAGGAGCTATCTTTAACCTGAAAAATAAACAAATGGAAAGAAATAGCTATAAGTATAAGTAATAATTAATATGTATGTGAAATATCATCTTGAGACCTTCATACTGCGAAACAAGGAAAGGGGTGAGCATGATAACAACAATCATGCATGCAGAATATAAAATTGCAAAAAGAAGAATTACAAAAATAACGAAGCAAAATTGCAATAACGCATACTATCGTGATGCATATGCTGGGGTGACATTTACTAATTCTAACTGGCTGGAAGGTTCCCGGGCGATACCATAAAAATGGTCCCTCAGTAAATGGATACGTGATTGCCTGTCAAACCATCAAAAGTTCTAGGCGCTTACCCATTTAGGGGTTCGAGTCCGAGTTTGGGGTTCATGAAAACTACCCAGGACACATGCCCTAGGGCCTCACTAGTACCCACCTACTTCTATTTGGAAATGGACCGGCAGTAAGGCATTATGCGTGAAATGCATATGAATGACAGTTTATCAAAGCAATTAACAAATCATCAGTCATGCATAAAGATACAACAATTTATCAAAGCGAATAAATACATGAAAACAATAATCATGCATAAAAATCATACAAGAATACAACAATTTAGCAAGTAAATACATGAAAAATAATTAATCCTACACATGAAAAAAATGACAATTTATCAAGTAAACAAATACATAAAAAACAATTAATCATGGCAAAAATCATATGAAACAAATTCAACAATTTATTGAAAAAAAAACACCTCAATAAATTTCGGCTCCGACCCTATTGGTCCCTAGTGAAGTCGCCAAACTGTCGCATCCCCTTTTTGGATTTTATTGTGCGACGCGGGCTTGGGACGAGATGTGAGACAAAATTGGACTCATCTCACATAATGCAATGAAGTCGCCACCCTATTTTATTTCTAGGTTTAGGGAACCTAAAGTCATGGCATAAAAATAAAAAAACTAAGGCAAAGTGGGTCTGAACCCGAGAACAGCGGTTCGGGGTCGTATTATGGACTCGGGAAGGTGTTAGGCACCTGAGTCACATCCTAAAAAGGTTACCGGATAAAAGAGGTATTTTATCATGCTTGAAAAATAAAAAGTCCTAATTTATGTAATCGTGCCCAATAGATTAATAAGATTCTAATCAATTTTAAATATTCATGCATACATGCATATGTGCGGGAAAAGCGTGAAATAAATAAAAGGGTTAGAAATGTTTACTTGTGAAGGGTATGGGTTGATTTACCCTTTTTGATCGAGTTTATTGGCATGAGGTGAGGATAGACAGTTGAAATACTTGATGATTCATGTATATGTGTAAAAATGATTGATTTGGACGAACAAAAATTTATCTAAGCATGTATAGCGGACGAAAATAAACAAGCATACAAGCATACGAAAAATAAATAGTGCGAGTACAGAAATAAATAAACAATGCGAGTGCAGAAATAAATAAACAGTACAAGTGCAAAAAATAAATAGTACAAATGTGACGATGGCACGAAAAAAATGACAGGTCAAAAATATTGGGCGCAACCCACAAGGCCGAGAGTGGGCCCACGGTTGGGTCAAGCCCAACCCATCTGCTGTTCTCACGTGCTGGGCCAAAGGCCCAGCCTTCCCTCTCTTGCGTGGGCGCCAAGCGCACGCTGCTTCATTGCTTGGGCCTGCGCGGCCTAGGCCAACTCCCTTTCTTTTCTTTTTGAAACCAGCCCAAACCAAACTCATTTCTTCATCTTCTTCCCGCAACCCCTCCTGCAAATAGCCAACCATTCTTAAATCTAATTTAAATCCTACAATAAAACCCACTTCATCCTCTTAACACCGTCATTTCGCCCGATCATCCAGCCAAACCCAAACCACCACAATCATTTTATTAAACGCATGTGCAACAATTAGGCCCAAACCAAACCACAATTATTTAACCCCATAATCAAACCAACAATTAATTAAATAAACTCTATACAATCAATATTCAATTAATTAAATGAACCTACAACAAGCATCTTCTTCCTTTAGCACGGGCAGCAAAGCGGAATCAGCAGCAGACCAGCAGTCGGCGCCACACAGCAGCGGCGGAACAAAAGAATATGGAGGGAATATGCAGAAAAAAATAAATATTAGAGAAAGCAAAAGTAATTAAATGAGAAGACTAAGAAGGAAGAGGAAGTTCTTGCCTCTTTGTTGCTGCGCCTAGAGTGATAGAGGGAGAGAGTGAGTGAATTGTGTGTGAATTGGTGAAGAGAAATGAAGGAGCTTGCTTGCTATTTATAGGGAGTTAAGTCGGTGATGAGCAAGGGAAAAGACAGTTGTGCTACAAGATGCAGATGAAGAAACAGTAGCAAAATGAAAAATGGAGTGAGGTGGCGTGTAGCACAGTTGCAAAACGAATATGCATTAAATGCCTGTGAAGTGCAGTGACAGGGAAGAGGAGCATGCATGAATCCTTATGCTTAAATTGGGAGCCGTTGGATGGGCATAAATGAGAGTCAAAGGCTTGATCCAACGACTACGATGAAGGCTGCAATTTATGCATTAATGCATATTAATTGTGGCACGAACGAGATATTTTTGGCTCGAGCTACGGACTCGCTTGAAAAAAAAATAAACCTGAACCAAAAGGACTAAAAGGTGCAGAAAAATAAGACAAAATAAATAGTAGACAGTGAATACAGAAAAAGTTCAATTTAAGGTCCGAATTTACTCGCTCGGAATCCTTAAAAGCTCGAACGAAAAATAAATGCTATGACAAAGTAAATTGAATAAAGCAAAATGAGATGGCACGAACAAAAATAATAGTAGATAATTATCAATTAAAGAAAGAAGGCGTTTAATCTATGGTCTCGGGCCTCTTGCTCGGGAGCGATAGAAGTTCGAACGAAAAGACAGTAAAAATACGAAAAAATTAAAATGAATCGAAGTGGTACGAAATATTAAAATAAATAGCCAAAGATTAAAAATCGATAGAATTTCGATTTAAATGGGCTAATAATGCGATGAACGATAACAGTGCAAAAATGCGTCAAAAATCGGGTAGCAACAAAGGGAAAAAAATAAAATACACAAGAGGTGATAGAAAGAGGATGGTGGAGATGAAATTGAAAGAGATGATTATTTTTCATGCGGAAGGAGTGGAGGAAAAAAGTGATGTTTTATTTTTATTTTTTGAAATAATTAATAGTTTTTGTGTCTTCTGGTAAATCGTTTTAGAATCGAATGAAGAAGTAAAATTTGAACATAAGTGGGTCCCATTTTAAAAAAATTGGAATTGTAATAATTTTTTATTTTATTTTTAACTTATGTTTTATTAATTTATTTTTTGAAAATTTATTAAAAGATAATAATTAATTAATAAACCTAATTTTTTAGATATTAAGAAGATATGAAGTCAGAAAAATCTGACTAGTGGGGCCCAGTGTCAGTTACTTTTTCAGAAATAATATTAAAATATTGAAGATAAGGGCAGTTAGGATTCGTTATGACAAAATGGACCTCGGGCGGCTAACAAATATAACGTTAGGGATTGAAATAACTAAAAATTACCGTTATGGATCAACTAAAATAAAAATAATAACGTTAGGGTTCCCGGGGTGCCAAAACCCGAAATATTCCATTGTTAGTCTTCTTTTTTCTCAAAAAATATTAAAGCCCTTAATGTGGGCCCATCATCCACACCCCAAGTTCCACCCAACCTGTCACATAGTTGAGCATCACGTCACGCATGTGCCGCCGCGTGTGATAGGTCACACGCGCACTCTAGCCAAATAATCTTGTGCACCTCCACCAAGATTCGAAATTGGTTTGATTGCGGGAAAGTTGGTTGGCCTAAAACTAACTCTGTTGTATATAAAATTCATAGTGGCACAAAATTAATATATAATATTCCATTTGACAGAAATAAACTACTCCCTCCGTTCCACTTTACCTGTCACTTTACTATTCCAGCACGCATTTCAAAGCGGTCGGAATAGCAACTATATGATCTCAAAAAAATCTGAATTTTTTTTCAACGTACGTGAAGGATTAATATACGTTGACGAAAATTTTTGGAATCTTTCGAGGTCATATAGTTACTATTCCGGCCGTTTTACAAAATGATAGGAATAGTGACTAGTGACAAGTAATTAGGAACGGAGGGAGTATATCAAAAGAATTTTTTATGGCATATTTGATTACATCACTAAATTTTATTCAACTTAACAAAATAAATTTTGAATGATACTAGAGATAGTAACTTCTTACTATGAACACTTTTTTTTAACTAATGTATCAAGAGATGATTAGAGCCGATTAGGTTATATTTATTTATCACGTTAATAAATAATTACCAAGTGTATACTTAAATTAAGTAGTTAGTAAAAGTGTTAGTATCTTTAAACTCCAAAATCCTAAACCTTAAACTCTATAGTCCCTAGACCCCAAACTCCATAACATAGGCCCAAACCTTAAACCCGAACCCCAAACCCCAAACCCAACACCCTAACCAAAATCACATATGAATAACACCCATAGGACCAAAAAAGACAAAAACCGACAAAATAAATAGTAGTAATGATATAAAAATGTGACGTTCTGTAAAAAAAAGTGAAAAATGGAAGAACAATAAATTAATTTTGGCAAAAAAAGTTAGGTTCAACAAAAAAATCACCTCAATTGAACACCCGAACATAAAGTTGTGGCCGATCAAAGTTTGCAAGTAAAACCATTGATATTATTGACTAAATTTTATGAAAATATTATTTGTCAATTAATATTAAATAATTAAATTAGTATATATTAAGTCTTATTATAAGTTATCAAATTAGTTAATTTAATATAAAAAAAATCATATTACCTAATGAAATAATAAATCACCATAGTATTATTAATTATATTGTAATTAGTATATATAATTTTTTATTTATAAATTAATTAATTTATAGTTTTGATATATAAATTTATTAAATAATTTAACATACAATTTTAATTATTTATTTATTGAGTACATGAAATATTATTTATTTGTACGAAATCCTAAATTTTTATTTTCCATCGCAAATATTTGCAAAGGAGATTTCTGTCACAAAACTAAAAACATTTGGACATTCGTGCAACTCCTATTGTAAATTATGATAGAAATGACATTGTTGCACATATAAAAATATTTGGACATTCGTGCAACTCCCATTGTAAATTATGATAGAAATGACCTTGTTGCACATAGAAGCCCTAGTATGAAACAAGTTTCTCGTTGTTCCCGCTCATTGGACTCCTTTTCTGCTTGCACACCTAGCTTACACTTAGACACTTCAATACAATCATACATATCATCATCCTCTTCATTTGTGTCATCCCTAATGATGCCTTCTTCTAGCACTTCCTCATCATCATCTTTAATTACTATCTCGCCCTCATACATCAACATTACTCTTCTATTGGGGCATTAAGTCCTCACTTGAACTTTTCCTTCTCATTTGTAGTAGGCAATGTCCCTTGATGGTGTTTTAGTGGAGGAAATATTGTAGGGTCCTTTGGCTTGGGTAGATGGGTTACGACTTAGTTTGGTAAAAGAAGGAGGAGGGTTCGTCCTTGAAGAGAAACGTGTGGTTCTTGAGTCTATTGTGTTTTTGGGAGGGAATGTTGTAGATGGTTTGTAGGGTGGTTTAGTTGTGTAGAAAGGTAAGGCCGAGGTGTAGGGGAATTTGGGTTTGGATTGGATTTGCTTCTCAATCTTGATTGCCATATAAAGCATTTTATCTAGAATGGTGTAGTGTTGGAGGTCAAGTTGATGAGAAAACTCTTTGTGTAAACCTGCTAAAAATTGAGCCATTGTTGTCTCAACTCATTCTTAAACATTAGCTCTCAAGAGGCACACATCTATCTCATAGAAAAATTAACTAACCGAATTGAAGCCTTGAGTAAGTTTTTAAACTCATTGATTTAGTTTTAGCAACTAAAGATGCGACCCATCTTGCTTTCCCACTCAAGATACGCCTCTAGGTCATCTTTTCCATCAAAAGAGGGTATTGTCAATTTAATGTTGGAGAGGCTTGCATTCAATCTCTCTTCTCAGTATACACGCCCCCCTCGTGGTTTATAAAAATCTTCATAGTCATATCTCAGGTCATTACTATCGTGTTCGTATAGTGGCGACCTTGGGATCTCATAGCAAGGTGGCCTTTAAGTCACGACCTTGGTAGGGTACCATAACTTTTTGGTTGCCTTTGTGGCCTTGGTAAGGCGCATTGGAATGGTGATGACCTTTAAAAGGTTCTTGACTATGATAGCGGCCTAAAGGTGGATTTGGATTGGGTGGCGGCCTTGGAATGACTCATTGTCAAAGATGTGGTCTTGGATTTGCATTTGGCCTTAGCCATCACGACCTAGGCTCTCAGAAGGATTTTCATGACAATGTGATCTTGAGGTGGCTCGTAGCTCGGGTCGTGTGGAAGCGCTTGGCTTCAGTGGAATGAGTAGCCGCACGTCGTATCAAGTCTTCATGGGTCTCTTGATATTCCCCTCCATCTATTTTTGCTTCACTACAATAGTGATCATCCATTGTATCCACTTTGTCCCCAATGGGACCTAAATCCCCATCATCTTTTGGCGGACCATAGTGAGAGACACTAGAAGGATCACCTAGCCTAGTGTCTTGAGTAAAGTGCACTAGTGTCATTGATAGGTTGGTGAATTTTGCGTTAAGACGTCTAGAGACGCAATGAGCATGGATTGAGTAGCCTCTTGCTTAAACCATAGACAATTTGATACTAGCAACTTAAGCCGCGCTGTCACTGAGTTGAAAGGAGATAAAAGCTAGGGTCGGTGGCAATAGAGAAGAGCCATCAGAGGAGTCCTTCACCACACATGTAACATATTGCTCTTTATCACTCTCTTATGACATTGTGAGTACCTACAAAGAAGAAATAAATAATAAAAGGTTAACCTATCTAGTCATTCTCTCCCTTGTTTCCCTCTTGTGTTTGCGTGCACACTTTAATGAGCTCACAAAATCTCACAATCACTCATGCCAAACCTCTCTTGCCTTAACCTATCTAGTAGTTTTTCCAAAACCAACTCCCAAACTAATCTAACTAGATTAGAAAGTACATGTTTAAAGGAATTCAATAATAAATTTCAATGACACTAGAATGAGAAACAAAAATGTGAAAATGAGATACCCTACAAACTACAACCCAAATTGTTAATTTTTCTGAACCCATAACTACTTGACTTGACTCACACACAATACAATAAAAGACTTGATTACTCTTGCTTGATTGAAGCCCCCCTTTCATTTTTAAGGTTTTAGATATTTTAATATTTTTTCTTCTCTTTTCTTTTTTGAATATCAAGCAAGATCACAAGACCTTAAATGGTGTAAGAGATAAAAATAGGGGCAGTAAATGTAAGTGGAAAGGTTGTGTCAAGTAGGAGGAAGTTTCAAATCTTTCTCTTCTTAAATGGCAAACTTTTAAGACAAATTGGAAAAGAAGAACATGTGAGGTGTTTGGACCCTCCTAAGACAATCCAAATTGCTAAGAATATCCATAATAGATAATTAAATCAAATAAATTAAGCTTCTAACGTAGACCTAAGGTGTGGTGGCTTTAACGAGGAATTGAAGATAACTCACAAACTGTTAAAATCAAAATCAAAAGCCTAAATTCTTACTCTTAAGTATTTATACTAGGGAACTACACTAGTTTTTACAAGCGTCTTCAAGAAGTCTTCTCCTCATCCTCTTTGGACATTGGAATCTGATGATATCCGGAGTTGGCATCCAAAGAGCTAAGAAAATAATATCCCGCGAGAGTCTAATAGCTGATCAATCCTTGGAAGCGGGTAGCAATCCTTTGGACATGTGTCATTAAGATCTGTAAAATCTATGCAAATTCACCACTTCCCATTGGGCTTAGGAACTAAAAAAGGATTGGAAAACCATTTTGGGTAATGCACCATGCGAATTAAGCCTGCTTCTAGGAGCTTTTCCACTTCCTCCTGTACGACTTTCGCTTTTTCCTTAGAGATAAGTTTTATCTTTTGCTTCACCGGCTTAGCCTCAGGATCGACTTGCAATTGGTGTTCAATGATTTCACGTGGAATGCTCGGCATGTCTGAAGGTTTCCACACGAATTTCGCTTTGCATTTGTTCAAGAGGTTCACCAACTACTCACTCTCTCCCTCTATCAGGTGCTCGCCTAATAGGAAATTTCCTCCAACAATGTCTTGCATAGGGACTTTCCTCATTTCTTTTAAGGCCTGGGTTCGCCGCTCGGGAACTCCTTCACAAACTTCCGCAATACAGACGTATTTGTCCTTGTCTGGGGCCACCAATGCCAAGTAGCACTCCTCTGCTTATTTTTGATTTCCCTTGATGGTAACTACTTGTGAGTGTGTGTTTTGTATATGTTTTTCTCTCCATTCTTTCCCGTATCTCTAGCATGATACTGCTGATTTGCCCTTGTTTCTATCATTTTTGCAGTTCTGGGCTAAAAGAGAGAAAGATACAAAAATATGCGCTAAATGGATAGAATTCTGTGGAACTTAAAGCGTCGAGGCCCAGCTGTTTATTTATCATCGAGCCCTAGATGTGAGACATGTCGTCTAGCCCTAGACCTGCACTGGAGCTATCTGGAGCCGCATATCGCCTAAGACTTGCTGCCGCACGTGCAAATATTTTCCCAAGGACCCGCGAAGAAAGATCCACGCAGGATTCCTTCCAGATTCTCTTTTAGCTATTTTGGGAATATTCCGTCTAGGACATGCTTCCCTTGTACCTCCCTCTTAGCTGTATTTTGTCCTTATGCGAGCTAAAAGAGTATTTAAGCCTTAGTTTAGGGTTTTAAGAGGAATAACTTTTGGGGTAGCAACTCTTACACATTCCTTTTTAGTTTTTCTTTGGGATTTGTTCCTCCCTTTTTGCTAGGGCCGCCGCCAGCCACCAACTCTTCTTCAAAAAAGCCCAGGCCGGTATTTATTAAGCTTTTATTTCCTTTATTGCATCTTTATATTTTTTGCTATATATTAGATCTGCTTTTATTTATTTATTAGCATGAGCAGCTGTATTTTGAGGGTTGCATAAGGGGTAGTCACGAGGCCAAATTGTTCTTCATATATTCTTGTTGCTATATTTGATTATTTGCCATTTTATTGTCAAATCTATTGGGGTTTATTGGAAGCTTGATCACCTACTGGTCTACCTCCTTAGAGTACAATTGTTTCTTTGGTAATAACTGAAATTAGGCCTTAGAATAGAAGCAGACAACTAGCGGATTGTCATTAGTTTGGTCCATTCCAACTAGGGCAAGTGGTCAATTAGGGTATATCTGACAATGTCTTGCCCTAGATGTGTCTCTCCTCCTCTTAATGGGCCTTTGAGTATTGCCTCCCCGTCTCGTACCT
Source organism: Viola odorata (assembly GCA_963691705.1). Classification (NCBI taxonomy): domain Eukaryota; kingdom Viridiplantae; phylum Streptophyta; class Magnoliopsida; order Malpighiales; family Violaceae; genus Viola; species Viola odorata. The sequence goes on from OY829542.1 coordinate 33,293,696, forward strand.
GGGAGGATGGCGAAGTGTGAAGGTTACCTCATATGTGAAAACGGGGGGTAACTTTTCTTACGAAGGAAAGTAGGGGGCCTAAACGTACCTGGCCCCTATAGCACGTCTATAGCATAGGAATAGAATATTTATGCGCCGATGACTGACTAGGCCTCGGCGCAACCCAAGAAAATCCCTTGCTAAGATTCCCCCTCATTTGACTTTATCTCCTTTACTTTCCTATTTGTTTCTGTTTATTATTGTTATTTTGTCAACTTTATTAATTCTGTCTTTGTTAGCTATCTAGGTCTCGATCTCATTTGCTTAACTAGTTTAACCAACAAATCCCCCCGTGTTACTATTTGATTGCATTTATCTTTGTCATACATCTAGGGCAAGTTGTCGTCCTTTAATCCTTGTGGTTCGACCCTGTTACCGCTTTGCACAAATTAATTTGTTCATCTAGGCTTTAGAATTTATTATTATATTTGACGCGTTTTGACGACGCGAGTCAAATTTTGGAGCCGTTGTCGGGGATTGTTTGGTACTGATTTCTTTCTTTTGAATGTATGACCAGGAGATCTGCACCTGATCTACTACCCCTCGATCACGAGCTCATTAAGACGGAAAGAGTACTCCGTAGGCAGGCTAAAGGAACATCTATCAACCATAGAGGAATCCCTACCCCTGTTCTCGAAAGAAATCTCTCCGACCTGGATAATCTCGACAATCTTTTTCACGAAGATCTTGCTTTCTATCATTGAGACCTCGACAACGCTGAGTTTGTCAACCCTGAGATACCCAACATGGCAGATCCACCACCACCACCGAACGACCAGACCATTGATGACCTCAATGCTGCTCCCGAGTCACCAAGTAGTTGCATCATCTGGCCAGTTGTTCAGCATGATTAGACGCTTAAGTCCGCTGTCATGCATCATCTCCCTACCTTCCATGGATTACCTAAAGAGAACCCTCACTGACATCTGTAGCATCTTCACTCTGTCTGCAAGGCCATGAAGCCGACCAATGTCGACATAGACTAAGCTAAATTGCAAGCCTTTGTGTGGTCTCTGAAAGATGCTGCCAATGATTGGTTCTATGACCTCCCTCCTAGATCTATTGCCTCTTGGGCTGAGATGTCTAAGGCCTTCACCGATAAGTACTATCCAGCATCTACGACTAGCGTCACCCGCAAGCAGCTAGTCTCTATTGTCCAGAAAGATGACGAGAGTCTAGGGTAGTATCACTAGCGCTTCAAGAAAATGCAAGCCTTGTGTCCTTCACACAACCTTACTGATCATGCACTTATCCAATATTTTTATGAGGGCTTGAATCCAACTGACAAGGCCCTACTAGATGCTGCAATTGGTGGTTCTCATTGTGCTCGCATCCCAGCTGCCGCTAAAGCTATTATAGATCTTATCGCAAAGACCATAGCTGCATTTGACAAGGTAGCAAACCACACCCAGGATGTCCGTGTTGCTGCTATGGAAAATCAGTTAACAACCATCACAGGCATGCTACAGAATATGGCTGCAGGACAACCTGTCCAGATCAAGGCCTGCCAGATTTATAATTTTGTAGATCATCCCACGGATGCCTGTCCCAATATTCCCGAAGAAACTCAAGTTAACGCTGTGAGAGGTTACAATGTTCCATATGGGTAGAACTACAATCAAGGCTGGAAGCATCCCAATTTTAGTTGGTCTCACAACCCCCAATCCTTTGCCCCTAGCCAGCCGCAACATCAACATCAATATGGGAATCAATCTCAACCACACTTCAATATGCAGAATTTCAGGCCTAGACCTCCATACCACAAGAACCAGCAATACCAGTATCAACCTCCTAAGGATCAGACTTCCGCCACTTCGCCGGTTGATGAGGTAGCCAATTACAAGAGCATTATTACGGATCTGCAAAAGAAAATGAATGTTATGACTCCTAAAATGAAGAAATTAAAGAATAGAGGCAGACTTCCTAGGCAAACCGAGGCAAACCCAAAGCACGAAGCATGTGCTGTGACCCTCCGTAGTGGTCGTAAATTACCTCCTCGAGTGCATCCAAGCCTCGACGTGGAAAAACTCCTTCCAATACATACCTTGACGTTGAACAATCCCCAGAATCTGAGCTCAAGCCCAAGATGGAGGAACCAAAAATTCCAGAAGTAATGGAGGAACGAATTCGTTCTCCGAGAGGTTCCCCAAGAAATGATAAGAACTCACCAGAGTTCACTCAAGGCTATATCCACAAGATCCTTGAGCCGCCTTTCCCTTAACGACTTGTCAAGAACAAGAAAGATAAGGAGGATCGTGAGATTTTCGACATGTTCAGTAAAGTCATTGTCAACATCCCTCTATTGTAAGCAATCAAGAATGTTCCCCGATATGCTTAGTTCTTGAAGACATTGTGCACTAACAAACACAACTTGGCCGGGGTAAACAAGATAAGTATGGGAGCCAGTGTTTCTACTCACATTCAGCGGAAGATTCCCCCTAAGTGTAAGGATCAGGGTATGTTCATCATCCCTTGTAAGATCGGTAAAATCGACGTCGGTAAGGCTATGTGCATTTTGGGTGCAGACATCAATGTCATACCCTTGACAATTTACAACAGTCTAGGTCTCGGTCCGCTCAAGAGCACCAAATTAGCTATCCAACTAGTTGACCGTTCTGTCATATACCCCGAAGGTGTTATCGAAGATGTGTTGGTACAAGTGGGCGACTTCTTATTCCCTGCAGACTTCTATGTCATTGCCATGGAAGATGAAAGATCCACTAAGGCCACAAACATACTACTAGGGAGGCCATTCCTTGGTATTGTCAGGGCCAAGATCGATGTTCGTGACACCACCATCTCTCTCGAATTTGATGGCCAAATTATCAAATTCAATATGCTTGAATCAATGCGATATCCTTCTAAAATCTCTAGCATTAATCATGTTGATTTAATTGACCCATTTATTGATGAAGTCGCTAACTTGAATTTTATTGATCCTTTGCAGCTTGCCCTCGACAGAAGTATAACACCAGCAATGTTAGATGTCTTGGCCTCGACACTTGTAACCCCATCAGAATTGCACTCAACTGTTGTAGCATTGGAAGAACAACCTATTGTCTCTCTAGACCCTCCTACTATCTCCTCTTATCATGACGATCATATTAAGCTTCCTTCTTCTCTCGTACAAGCACCGATCCTCGATTTGAAGACCTTGCCTGCACACCTCAAATATGCTTATCTTAGTGCCAATGATTCGCTACCGGTGATCATTTCTAACAAGCTGGATGAACCAGAAGAAAAAGAGTTAATTTCCTTGGTGGAAAGAGTTTAAACAGGCCATCGGGTGGACAATTGTTGATATCAAGGGGTTGTCCCCAGCTCTATGCACCCATCGAATTCATCTAGAGGACGCCAACAAGATTGTCCGGCAACCATAGTGCCGATTAAACCCTCCCATGATGGAAGTGGTGAAGAAAGAGGTGTTGAAGTTGTTGGATGCCGGTGTTATCTACCCTATTTCAGACAGCCCATGGGTTAGTCCTGTCCAGGTCGTGCCCAAGAAGATTGGTATTACTATTACTACTGGGCAAAATGGTTCTTTGATCCCGACTAGAATCCAGAATGGCTGGAGAGTGTGCATAGACTACCATCGTTTGAATGCAACCATAAGAAAAGACCACTTTCCACTCCTATTTATTGATCAAATGCTAGAGCGTCTCACGGGCAAGACGCATTATTGTTGTCTGGATGGGTACTCCGATTTTCACCAAATTCCAATTGCCCTAGAGGATCAGAAGAAGACCACCTTCACCTGCCCCTTTGGTACCTTCGCATACCGCAAGATGCCATTTGGTTTATGCAATGCCCCCACTACCTTTCAACGATGTATGATGAGCATTTTTTCAGAATTTATTGAGAAAGGCATCGAGGTCTTTATGGAGGATTTCACAGTATATGGTAACTCTTTCTCCGAATGACTGACCAATTTGAGAAAAATTCTACAACGCTACATCGAGACTAATCTGCTGTTGAATTTTGAGAAATGTCACTTTATGGTGGATCAATGCCTCATCTTAGGCCACATCGTCTCTAGCAGGGGCATCGAAGTAGATAAAGCTAAAATTGAGGTAATTGAATCCTTGCCTTACCCCTCTTTTGTTCGAGATGTGCGTTCCTTTCTTGGGCATGCGGGTTTCTACAGGCGGTTTATCAAGGACTTCTTAAAAATTACACAACCCATGTGCCGCTTGCTTCAAAAAGATGTGAAATTTGTGTTTGATGACAGATGCAAAGCCTCATTTGACATGCTCAAGAGCAGACTCATCACTGCTCCTATCATTTGAGCCCCCGACTAGTCACTCCCCTTCGAGATCATGTGTGATGCGAGTAACCATGCGCTTGGAGCCGTCTTGGGCTAGAAGAAAGATAAGGAGACCTACGTCATCTATTATGCTTCAAAGTTGCTAGATCCAGCCCAGCAGAGCTACACCACTACCGAGAAGGAGGTTTTGGTAGTCCTCTATGCCCTAGAAAAATTCCAACAGTACCTCTTGGGCACACATGTCATAGTTTATTCAGATCATTCAACCCTTAAGTGTCTATTAACAAAGGTCGACGCCAAACCCTGCCTCATTCGATGGATCTTATTACTTCAAGAGTTTGATATCCTAATCAAGGAAAAGAAAGGGAAAAATAATTTAGTTGCGGACCATTTGAGCAAGCTTCCAGCCCAAGAGGATGATTCACAAGTGCCCATCCGCGATACTTTTCCCGATGAGCATCTTTGTCTTGCCCAAGCTGTCCAATTTCTATGGTTCTTGGATATTGCCAACTTTTGTGCTACCGGCTCTTTCCTGCAGATGCCTCGGTACCCGAACGTCAACATATCAAGAAGCAGTCCAAGTACTACGTCTGGGACAATCCTTACCTATGGAAACACTGCTCGGACCAGATCATCAGGAGATGCGTGGCATCAAGAAGCAGTCCAAGTACTAAGTGCCCTCGATCTTAAATTTTTGCCACTCATCAACAGAGGGTGGTCACTTCGCAGCAAAAAAGACAGCTCTAAAGGTCCTCGAAGCCGGTCTCTATTGGCCGTCAATTTTCAAGGATAGTTATATATACCGCGTGTCTTGCCCTTGATGTCAAGCAATGGGGAATATAGGTGCTCGTAACCAGATGCCCCTGACTAATATCATTTCTTATGAGATCTTCGACATTTGGGGAATTGATTTTATGGGCCCCTTCCTGAACTCCTTTGGAAATACATACATCCTTCTTGCCGTCAACTACGTTTCTAAGTAGATCGAGGCCAAAGCGACAAAAACTGATGATTCTAAGGTGGTGGTGGATTTTCTGCGCACCAATATTTTCAATCAATTTGGGACACCTCGCGCCCTCATCAGTGATTATGGTACACACTTCTACAATTGAGTTGTTTACTCCCTCCTCAACAAGTATGGGGTGACTTACCGCGTCTCTACGACATATCACCCCAGACGAATGGGCAAGCTGAGGTTTCCAATCTGAAAATCAAGTCCATCCTTGAGAAAATAATCAACCAATCTCGCAAGGATTGGAGTTTGAAATTGGATGATGCCCCTTGGGCTGATAGGACTGCTTTTAAGACCCCGATTGGGATGACTCCATATAGGCTAGTCTACGGGAAGCCATGCCATCTCTTAGTGGAAATTGAGCACAAGGACTTTTGGGCCATCAAAAAGGCCAACATGGACCTAGGAGAGGCTGGGAAGCACCACCGATTACAAATCCAGGGGCTCAAGGAACTCCGCGATGATGTTTATGAGAACGCTCTGATCTACAAGGGTAAAACAAAAGCTTACCATGATAAGTTGCTATCTCCCAAATCCTTTGTTGTTGGTCAAAAAGTTTTATTGTACAACTCTCATCTTATACTTTTTATAGGCAAGCTCGAGTCAAAATAGACAGGTCCATACAAGGTCACGACTGTTTTCGACCATGGAGCTGTTGAGATTCAAAGCCTGGACTCGGGAACCCTTTTTAAAGTCAATGGCCATCGTCTGAAGCCCTTCTATGAAGGATTCAAGCCTTTCACTACCGAGGAAGCGGAGGTGGTAAAACACCCGTCCAACCCTAGACAACCAGTAAACGTCTAGGCCTGGACGTTAATAAAGGCCACCAATGACGATACCTAACGTATCGTTTCACCCAACTCATGTCCTTTAATTGTTTCAAGAACTTTTAATTTTTCTCACATTTGTTTATATTATTATTATTATTATTATTATTATTGCTATTGTTATTTTTATTTTTTATTTTTATTTTTATATTATTACTTTTATTTGCATCTGTCTATATTAATTAGGATTTTATCTTCTTTATTCCTAATTTAATGTTTCCCGTTTTTTTTCCACCACTAATATCTCCCTTTTTCCCTTTCTTAATTGATCTTGTCTCCTTCTTCTTTATAGAATTTTTATTTTATTCCTTAATTTATCCCTTATTTTTATCTTTATCTCTCCTACCCCCTTTTTGAATTTGAAAAGGATTTTTTTTGGCAGTTGGGATTCAGGGAAGCACAACTCACCTTCTCTTCCCATGCGACACGTCATTGAAAGGACAATCGTAAATCCCCTCCAAAAGGGAAATCTTCTCTCTCCGTCATTTTTCCTCTTCCCATAATTTTTCCATTTTCCTATTTGTATCAGACTCAAACACTCTCTCTCCCACTCTCCCTCTCCATCTTCTCTAGCAACCTTCTGTCACCTCAAACACCCTTCCCAATGACAAGAGCCAAAAGGGTAGCCCATAAAAATACCTCCGGTCACCGCCCCACGTCTCTTCCACACAGCCTTATAGCCATATCATCCACCACAACCCCCCAGTCTGAACAAAAACTTCTGAGTCCAGCTCAGTCGGGTTTCGACCAAAGCTAGGAAATTACACAGCCCCCAGTCACCGCTCTACCATCCGTAGAAATGGCTGATGACGAGCTAGAAATCACCGGCTCTGTCCCTTCGACCACCACAATGACCAGATCTGGTCGAGTTGTGATTATAAACCCCGGTTCCATAGTTGGAAGCAGTAAAATGAAAAAGAGTAGGGTGTCGCTGATGGATATCTGTGAGACGATGGTGGAAGAAGCATTGGAGGAAGTGTTAGGGACGGAAGCGAGTCAAGAGGAGGGTGAGGAACCCGAAAAACAAAAACAAGAGGAAGCCGAGGAGAACGAAGATAACGAGGAAGAAGTGGAGGAAAGCAATGAAGGGGACGACGAAGAGAAAGAAAAAAGGGAGGCCGTAGAGAGGATGGCGATGGAGAAACTTAAAGCTAAGGCTCCGGCCAGATTGGAGTGTCCAGTAGAGGCGGCGTCGCCAACCGAGAAGAAGACGAAGAGCTCATCAGGGAGCACGGGTAAAGCCAAGGCCTCGACTCCGAAAAAGCCACGACGATCAGAGGGCCAGACATCAGTCGAGGGCAGGATGATGATTTTCACGTCTACCCCCCGATCCACATCCCAGGTTCCTTCTGACCTTTCTTCTCTTAAGGGTTGGCTAAAATTTCATGGCGAAGCCTCTTTAGACAAATTGACCCTTTTTCACTCCAAAGGCGTTAGCCCCTATGCGCGCCTAGACATGGAGTTTTTAGATAAAATGCATGTGGGGCGCCAAGTACGAGAGTTTATAGGAAACATATGGTGGGAGGCTTTGTTCTTCCTTGAACACCCAACGTACCTCGAACTTTCCCTCGAGTTCTTTACATCTTTTTGGGTTTTGCCTGAGCGCTTCAAGCCGAAAGGCAAGATGGAGCCTAACTTATCCGCACCTGATGCTGTTAATTTTCGTTTGACAAATGAATGGTCCACCATGTCTCTTGATACTTTTAACTGCTTGCTGGGTTTTGTGACATCTTCTGAGCTTAGAACTGCTAAATACAAAAATGCCTTGACTGAGTACCCTTCTGATTTCGATGCTAATGTCAATTTTTGTGAGCTGATCGACAATCCCAATGCTGAGTTTAACCCTCGATCATCAAAAGCGCACGAAATCAGTGACCCTTCCTTGTGTATCTTGCATCGATACCTAACCCTTACCTTCGCAGGTAAGTTTAATTCTTCAGGCCAGCTGTCGCAGCAAGAGCTATTTTTCTTATGGTGCATGCTGCATAAACGTAGAGTCAATTTAGGGTATTGGGTTGCGACTGCCATTACAAATATTCAAAACAATTCCCGCAGTCCCGTATTAGGATCCCTTGTCACCCGTCTTGCTATTAATCATCATGGTTTAGACGTACAAGCTCACCCTCTACACCCTCCTGTCCCTTTTAAATTGCTTGATCCTAAAACCCTCGATGGGATGGGGCATCTATGTATCTCACAGGGTGTATTGAGCTTTAGTGCAGGTTGTACGCCTCCCAAGGAGTAAGTTTTCGGGATCAAGCATGGTGGGAACTTTGACTACCAAGATGCTTCCCAAGACCAAAGGCCCCCAACGCAGCCCCGTCCTGCCCAACCTAGCTCCTCGCGACCGGCCACCTCTCTCGCCCAAGACGCCACTCCTTCAGGACCTACCACAGTGATTGCGCAATCTCTTGAACGTCTACTACAGGCCATCCTCATCGAGTTACAAGCTTTGACAACGGAGGTTGAATGACGCAACCTACCACCATCCTGATCTCACCAAAAACAATCTATCACTCTAGTGGAGGGCATCAAACATTTTCACCCGTTTTAATTTCTGCTGTACTTCTTTTAATTTTTCAGAAACTTGTTATTTGTGCCCTTCTCGCATTGCGAAGCCTAAGTGTGGGGAGGGATTTATCTACTTTATGCGTATGTTTATTTTGGTATTGCTTGACTGAATGTTTATTCTCCTGCTTGTTACATGACTGCATGTTTTGAGAAAATTTTCAAAAAATTTTGGATTTTTATTTTTGGATTTTGTTAGCTATTTTGTAAAAAAATTGCACTGCCCAGTTTTAAAACCCCCGTGTATGGACACACACTTTTGATCTGTTGCACATAGAATAAACTGCTTTGCATCATGTCTAGACCTAGTCATTCATACTTGGCCTACTAGATCTTATGACCATGTCTAGGCCTAGACACTAGTAGTCACAAAAAGCACCTTGCGAGCACTTTGAGTCTCCATGCCATATTTCTCACATGTGATTAAATGCAACTTTTCTCTTCTTTTCTTTCTGCTTCTTTTCGTTCTCTCTCTTACTTTTTCTCCATCTTGCCCTCGACACTCATCTACCCCCCCCCCCCCCCCCCCCTCCTTCTATTTTCTCTTCTAACCAATTGAGCTATTTCTTTGATCTTTCCTTGGCAGGTGAGTAACACTTTTCAGTAAGGGCTAGATGCAGAAAAAGATAAGTGTGGGGAAGATGAAGAAGCAAAGTGTAGATGCTGGAAGCAGATCTAGGGCAAGGGCAGAACACCAAAGAACAAGTGTGGGGAAGTAAGGACATCAAGACCTCGACGCTTAAAAGCAGAAATGTGCAATGAGGACCCACAACTGCAGCTCCTATCCACGTTAAAATGGTGAGTGAAGAAAGGAAACATGTAACATCTGTGCTTGCTTTTGTATAAATATATATATAATAAAAGCAAAGCAGGCACAAAAAGCAGCAAGGATCATCAGCTCTAGCCTAGAAGAAGATCTCCCCCACAGAAGAAAACAAGAAGCCATCATCTAGCCCTCGTTATCGTGCCCTCAGCAAGTGTTCACTCACCGACCTCTCTTCTTTCCAGCCAAGGAATCCCTCAACTTCAGATTTGTTTTCTTTCTCCTTCATCTTCTTTTCTTTTCTTTTCTTTTCTTCTTTTTTCTTTCTCCATTCCTTTTATTCTCTCTACCCAACCCGTACCTTACCCTATCTCTTATTATTGCAAAGTTCTTTCTGATCGCTAGATTGCCCTTGCATGTGTACTGCGTACTCGGATTGATATGCAAACTATATTTTGTGTTGTGTTATTTTCATTTTGAGTGATTCAACACCTAACCTTGTTTGTGAGTGTGAGCGTAAATACTTATTTGTGTGAGGATTGCTGGTGAATAGGCTTGGATTGGGAAAGTCTTATCTTTAGGGTCGTTATCCTACTGGTTTGATGTAGGTCTTTGTCTAGGCAGAGTTGTCATCAATAAGTTTTAGTATGTTGCTTGGTTTGTCTATTCTTGTGCTTTGATTGGTTGTGTCTATTCGTATATCGGGGTGTTTTCAGTTTTGTGAATGCTCGAGGGCGAGCATTGGGCAGTGTGGGGATGTTTGTTAGTGTGTATTTTGTATATGTTTTTCTCTCCATTCTTTCCCGTATCTTTAGCATGATACTACTAATTTTCCCTTGTTTCTATCATTTTTGCAGTTATGGGCTAAAAGAGAGATACAAAAACACGCGCTAAATGGATAGAATTTTGTGGAACTTAAAGCGTCGAGGCCTAGCTGTTTATTTATCGTTGAGTCCTAAATGTGAGACATGCCGTCTAGCCCTAGACCCGCACTGAAGCAATATGGAGGCGCATATCTCCTAAGACTTGCTGCCGCACGTTCAAATATTTTCCCAAGGACGTGCGAAGAAAGATCCACGCGGGATTCCTTCTAGATTCACTTTTGGCTATTTTGGGAATATTCCCTCTAGGACACGCTCCCCTTGTACCTCCCTCTTAGCTATATTTTGTCCTTATGTGAGTTAAGAGATTATTTAAGCCTTAGTTTAGGGTTTTAAAAGGAATGAATTTTAGGGCAGCAACTCTTACACATTCCTTTTTAGTTTTTCTTTGGTGTTCAACGATGTCACGTAGAATGCCCGGCATGTCTGAAGGTTTCCTCGCGAATTTTGATTTGTATCTGTTCAAGAGGTTCACCAACTGCTCACTCTCTCCCTTTGTCAGGTGCTCGCCTAATAGGAAATTTCCTCCAACAATGTCTTGCATAGGGACTTTCCTCATTTCTTCCAAGGACTGGGTTCGCCGCTCGAGAACTCCTTCACAAACTTCCACAATGCAGACGTATTAGTCCTTATCCAGGGCCACCATTGCCAAGTAGCACTCCTCTGCTTGTTTTTGAGTTCTCTTGATGGTAACTACTTATTAGTGTGTGTTTTGTATATGTTTTTCTCTCCATTCTTTCTCGTATCTCTAGCATGATACTGCTGATTTGCCCTCGTTTCTATCATTTTTGCAGTTTTGGGCTAAAAGAGAGAAAGATACAAAAACACGCACTAAATGGATAGAATTATGTGGAACTGTCAACGTCTTTCCCTAGAAGTGTCTTTCCTCCTCTTAATGGGCCTTTGAGCATTGCCTCCCCGTCTCGTACTTGGGAGGATGGCGAAGTGTCAAGGTTATCTCATATATGAAAACGGGGGGTAGCTTCTCTTACGAAAGAAAGTAGGGGGCTAAACATACATGGCCCCTATAGCACGTCTATGGCATAGGAATAGAATATTTGTGTGTCGATGACTGACTAGGCCTCGACGCAACCCAAGAAGATCCCTTGCTAAGATTTCCCCTCATTTGACTTTATCCCTTTTACTTTCCTATTTGTTTTTATTTATGATTGTTATTTTGTCAACTTTATTAATTTTGTCTTTGTTAGCTATCTAGGTCTCGAGATCATTTGGTTAACTAGTTTAACCAACAAATCCCCCCCGTGTTACTATTTGATTGCATTTATCTTTGTCATACATCTAGGGCAAGTTGTCGTCCTTTAATCCCTGTTGTTTGACCCTGTTACCGCTTTACACAAATTAATTTGTGCATCTAGGCTTCAGAATTTATTATTATATTTGACGCATTTTGACGGTGCGAGTCACTACTCCATCCCATGGAGGGAACTTCATCTTTAGGTACTTTTGGGAAATTATCGTCCCAAACTTGTTAAGGAATGACCTTCCCAAGATAGAGTTGTACGACAGGTTCAAATCCACCACTAAGAAGAGTAGATCTTCTGTTCGCCAATCTAGATCCTCTTTAAAGCTCACTGATAAGCAAACATACCCTTTCACTAGTATAGGCTCGTCGTTGACTATGATGATTGGGAAATCACATGGGATCAAATCCTTGATCTCTAGGCCAATTTACCTGAATGCTGAAATTGAGATGAGGTTGACGACGCTCCCGTTGTCCACCAATGTTCGCCAGATGTCGCAATCATTGATTATCGCCTTTACTACTAACGCATCATTGTGGGGGTAGCTCACGCCTTGCTCGTCCTCAATGGAAATGGAAATGCTTAGTAAGTCAAAATGTGAGAGGTTGGTGGCATACATGGTGTGTGTCTACTCCACTCGTCTCTTCTCGCCCACCATGGTCGCTCTTACTTGTAGCGTTTTGCCCACAATGATCAACACTTGCGTTCTTTCTGTCACCGCGATAATCTCTTTTCCTTTGGAGCCCTCCCCTATTTGATTCATTGGTGGCGGTTTCTCTAGGGAGGAGCTTCTCGTCTATTCACTTATGTCCTGGGAAATGGGGTCCATTCGCCAGTTGGTTCTCTTTCCTTAGGCGCATGGAGTAATTGCCCAAGTACCCTTCCCTGACTAGCTTCTCAATGGCGATCATGAGGTGCTTGCACTCATCCGTGGTATACCCACCCCTATCATGAAACTCGCAATACTTGCTCGAGTTTGGGTAGTCGACCTTCAACTTTAGGGGGTACTTGATTGGGAGATTTCTAGCTCATACCATGACTAAAATTTATGTTCTTGAAACTAAGAAAGGTGTGACGTCAGTCTCCTTGATGGATGGATTGAACTCTCTAAACCAGAAATCATCAAAAGGGTGCACCTGGTTTGGTTGTTATCTATCTGCGGCTACTTGAGCCGTGAACTTCCCCCCTTCGTCTATCTTCTGAAAGTTCTTTTTCACCTTTGGGGCTGCGAGGGTGTTTTGTTTGCGCTTCTTTCTCTCGCTTTCTCTTGACGTTCACTTCTTCCATCTTAATAAATCTAGAGAGTTTTAGCCCGAGCTCTTCCAGGCTATCAATTGGATCCACAAGTAGCGTATCCTCCAGCTTCTCATAAGCACAATTTCTTTTCATTGCTTTCACGACCATATCAATATTCACCCGTGGAGTTAACGAGACCTCCTCCTTGAAGCCATCTACAGAGGCTCAAAGGTTTCATCTGGTTTTCAGTGTACGCCAAACAACGAGGCCGTCGACTTTCTTATGGTAATAGAGGTAACAAAGTGAGCTTTGAAATCTACTTCTAGATGATGAAAACTATCTATTGATTGAGGAGGTAACTCGTAAAACTAATCTCTTTCTGCTCCCGTGAGAGTTAGGGCGAAAGTTTGGCAAAACGCCTCCTCATCTGTTGTGTGATATTTGATGACATCTTTGACTCAGTTAACGTGTGCTCTTGGGTCACCTTTTCCATCATACGTGTTACTAGGGACCTTGACATGTCACTCAATGGTGTATCTCTGGATGCAGAGACTCAAAGGGTTATTGTCATCCCCTTCTTGTCTTATAGGCTATCTGCCTCTTCGAATGGGGATTTCCATTCGCCGTAATGGTGAGTGTCGTGTGGGAGATTGTCGCTGAGGAGAGTGATGCAGTTGTGACTTAACCTTGTGGTCCCCTCCTGATAAGGTCCAAGCCCCTTAGAAGGCCTTGGCTTCGCTTTGATGGAGCCGAATCTAGTCTTGCGCACGGTTGGTGTTGGCTTTGGCCTCGGAATGGAAGATCTGATGTTGAGTAATGGAAAGGAAGTTGCAACGGAATATTTAGATGGAAATGAAACAGATTTGATGGATAAACAAAGGCGTATTTAAACTTAGAAGTTATGAGGAAACCCTCTTAGCAACAACGCTAAGCAACCTTTCTATTACAAACGACTAAGGGTTTTCTAGATCAAGACCGACCCTATCATTAATGAAGGATGATCAACCCGACTACCTTGAAAAGAAGAAGGAATGGATTTAAGATCCCTAAAGCTAGACTAAGATTGGCTTAAGGCTCAAGATGAAAATCTCAAAATCAAAAGCAACTATAAAAGAGGCTAGCCCTAGTGGTATCCGACCGCTTGGCACTATCGCTTGCCTAGCGTGTTCTTGGTTTTGTATCGAGGAAGTGATGTGCACTAATATTTCTTGAATCACCGCCACCGTATTGAGGAGTTGAGCCATGCCCTCTAAGTGAGTGTTTAGGGCAGCGAGAGTGGGATATGGCATAAGAAATCCATGTTGACCTCCTGAGGCGAACAAATTTCTCGGAGTCATCAAATTATTGATGAAATTGGGCCTTAGAGGGGGGTCTGAATATTTCGGGGGGAGTTACAAAATCGGGAGGCGCACCGTAAATAGGCAGATTAGTGTAGTGGTTAGTTATGTTTGACAATATTTTAGTGAAGGTGTTTAGGTTGAAAAGAGGTAATTTTTGTGTAACTTTGGGAGAGTCTTGAGCACAAAGGATCTCACTCAAAACCACTCAATACTCTCAATAAAAGCACAAAATGATAAGATATTACAGGGGGTATGTGTTTCAGGATGTTAGAAGGTGATTAGTGACTCGAACTCCTTTTGGATCTTGTTGAACAACTCTCTTTCTTATTCCTTAACTGGCCTAAAATGGTCACAATGGTTTCCCCTTGTGATAAACTCTCCAAAGCTTAAGTTAGAATTGGTAGGTGAAGTGGTTAAGAACAAAGATGAGAGTGATTAATGAGATAATGATTGAAAAATAAGAAATGATGATTGAGATGAGTAAATTTAGAGAGAATTTGGTCGTTGTGTGTATTTATGATGAATTGTTTGAATATTCCTAAAAATGAGAGGTTTATATAGGCCTCAAAGCTTGACCTTTGGGGACATGGGTGTCATTTCCTCTTTATCGAGATAGTGTACTTCGTGCCTTATTTAATGCTCCTGAAGGCCCTGATTCGCTCTCTCTCTCTCTCTCTCTCTCTCTTGCCAAAAGAGAGTGTCTGCTTTTTAAGTGCATTTAATGCTCGCCAACTCCTTTTTGGAGGGGTCTTAAATGGTCTTGTACTTGGCCTGCAAGAGTGGTTGGGGGTTGGTGAAGAAATCTGACCGTTAGGGGAAATGAAGCCTAAGATGCTACGGTTTTTGGCTTTTAGCTCCCCTTGGGCGCGTTTCGCTGAGCCATTGGTTCGCTTTTAAGTTAGTGTTTAGTTGGGTTGGCTCGCTTCCTTTGCTCCTCGCCTTCGCTATGTGGCGATCACGTTCGCTTCTCTTGTTTCTCATGTTCGCTTCTCTTGTTTCTCTCCTTCGCTTCCCTTATTTCTCGCCTTCGCTTCTCTTGCTTCTTTTGTTCACTTCTCTTGTTCCTCTTGTTCGCTTCTCTTGTTTCTCTAATGGTCAGCGTTTGCTTCCCTTGTTGCTCGCCTTTGCCATGTGGCGATAACCTCCTTATCACGTGTGATGTGCTTTGAGTGTGGAGCGAATTATAAATATGTTATCAACGTTCTTATCATCATACTTCAATGTTCTAAAAATTATAAGAAAAGAATCACATAGAAAAGATAAGATGTAACTGAGTTCTTGCTCAATCTCACCATTCTCTTTACTTGAGCTTATTGCATCAACTTAGAGTTCACATTCATATTGTGAATATAGTAATAATATCTTAATTATCTCCCTAATCATTCTATTAAATTGTAAATATTTATACTTGTAAATCAACTAGCTTCCTTATAGGGGTTTATAGTCGTTGGTCGGTCATTCTTGTATATAAGAGAGATCTCTTGATGTAATTGATCATGCTAAATACATAATAAAATACCTTTTCTTCCTATATTTCTAACATGGTAGCGGAGATACCTGGTCCTTGAGACCTCAATCTTTCATTTTCTAATTTTCCGGCGAAGGTCCGGTCTTCTCTTCCAATTTTTTTCTCATTACTGCAACTTCCCAATTTCCCCATTTTTTTTAGCTTTTCCAAATCTATGTGCCTATCCACTGAATTTTTAGAAGACCAATTAGTTTGATTATCAAGTTCGTAGCCCAATCACACGCAATTACCAATCATTCTGCACTCGTTTCCACACTCTACCACGCACATGTTGCTCTCTCTCTCAAGGTTTTGTTGTGCGCTCTTTTCATTTTTGGTCTCTGCTTTTATAGATTCCATATGCATATTTCTATATTTGTGAATTATTTTGGATTCTCCTTATTAAAAGTCGACATGGCTCAAGATAATGTAACTCAACCAATCACTACCATTCTTGATGGATCCAATTACACACTTTGGGTCTAAGATATACGCAATTTTCTCAAAGGAAGGAAACTCTAGTGATCTCCAAGAACACACCAAAGGAACTAACGAGGTCGACACATCCTTCCGACCAAAAAATGAGGAATGGGATAACAATAATCACAAGATAATTTCTTGCTTCAACAATACCTCTATATGCCCTATTTGCCAACAATTTGGTAGGTTTGGCACTGCCAAAGAGGTATGGGATTCTTTAGCTCAACAGTATTCAGCAACTAATACTGCATCTCAATTACAATTTTGCACACTCTCAATGATATGCATCAATAACCTGGACAATCTATATCTGATTTCCACCCTGAGATGTCTTTTATATGGGATCAACTAGCCTTATTTAAACCTAAATAGCGTTGCTAAAATATTTTTCTGATTATCGAGATGAGTTGCCTTCATATCAGTTTGTGATGGTAATGCATAGTGACTATGATCATGTAAAGACTAATATTTTGCACCGATAACCACTACCAAGCGTGGATCGAGTAGTCAATGAACTTCTTGCTGAGGAAACACAAAGGAATGCTAATTGTGTCTCCTCTAACTTGGTCCTTGCCACCACCTCCAATTAAGAAAATGGTTCCCATCCCTCTAATGTCTCTTCTAACTCTATTCTTGCAACTACATCAAGTCAAGCAAATGGGTCTCATCCTTCTGGTAAGTTTGTAGATATTGCAAAAGGGATGGCCACACCATCGATCGATGTCACAAGTTGGAGTACAGAAGGAAGCAAGATGCTAGCAATAAGTCATTGACAACATGTGTCTTGAGCATGATTTCCTCCTTATTTATGACCTTTTCTTGGGCATGATTCTGCTAAATCACCTTTGTTTTCATCTTTATTGCAGATCAGTGCCAAAAGGAGGAAATGAGCGAAAAGATGCACTTTTGGAAGGAATTCTTAGGATTTCAAGGTTCAAGGCCTAGAAGATCAGAGTGTCATCGTGCCCTCGACGCTAACCAGACCAGTGAGCAGTCTCCTGCCCACGATACCTCTGCATCAGTTCCCAATCGAAAGCCAAAGAGAAGAATCTCCTAAGATTCGAGCGGAATTCCATGCGTTTCTAGAAGGTGTCAGGCGCGCCCAGAGATTCCAGAATATTCCTCCCTAAGGAGCTTGTCCTCCCTTGCACTATTATTTTCTCCCCCTTAGCTATTTTTGTCTCCTAGCGGGTTTTTAGGATATTTAAGCTTAGTTTTAGGGTTTTTGTAAGGGGGGCTGACATTGAGACATCACTCTACCTTTTACCTTAATTTTAGGGATCCGTTCTTCATTCTTTAGAGGGCACCGTCGGTTTGTAAAAGGAGCAAGCTTTTCTCCTTTGGTTTATTGAATCCTCTATCCGTTTATTCTAAGCACTTTCCTTTATGATCTTTTTATTTTATGTTAATTGTTGTTTCCGTCTACTGTTCATATCTATTTATGAGTAGCTGAACTTCTTTATCTTAGCAAAGGGTTTTTCAAGGGTTGCAAGGATTGGTGAAGAGGCCTAAATGTGTTTAATACATCTTTATTGCTATATTCGATTGTTTGCCGCTATCTTGTTATTTTCACTTAGAAATGTTAGGAGCATGATCAACTACTAGTGTTTCTTTGTGATTGTTGTCATCTTAATGGTAATAACTGACGTGAGGCCATTAAGAGTAGCAGACACCTAGAGCGGAGAAGTTGCTATAATGTGATTTCACCAATCTAGGGCAAGCAGCCGATTAGGGTGCTGCCACGAGCTTGACAAACTGAGGGGTATCGTGCCCTAGACATGTCTTACCTCCGCTTCATGGGTGTTTTGAGTATTGCCTCCCCGCATTTGTGCATGGGGGGGCGGCGAAATATCAAGGCTACCTTATATGTGCAAACGGGGGGTAGCTTCTATCTACGAAGGTAAGTAGGTGGTTTGAGTGGAAACTCGGTCCCTATAGCATGTCTATGGTATAAGGATGGAAACAACCCGAGAATACCCCTTGCTAAGATCCTGTCCTATCTGAATCTATTTTCGTATTCACTATCTCTTTTTGTTATCTTGCCCTTGCCAATACTTTAGTGTCTTGCCTCTGATTGTGTTTTACTTTCGTGCTTTTGATATCTGCTTTAATTATTTATCCTGTTAGCTACCACAATCAACAGAACCCCCCCTAGTGTTACTATTGTGTTTGGCTACATCTACCCTTTGCCATACATTTTAAATTGAATATTTATTCCTTCAGTCTCTGTGGTTCGGTCCTGTCTTGCCCTTTACACATTTTATTTGTGCATTTAGGTATCAGGAAATATTATTACATTTGAGTGACGATCAGTCATTCTCATATTACAAGTAGTCTGGTGCAGTCACCACAAGTTCTAATGCTGATGACTCTCCTGCACAAACTCTACCCACGATTAATGTTGAGGAGATTGTCAATCAGGTTTTATCACGAGTGAATCTATCATCCTCTGCACTTTTAGTCACACTAGGTAACCCCCTTTGGTTATTTGACTCAGCATGTACTAATCATATGACTTCCGATTTATCTATATTTTCAAAACCATCACCAATACCTAACATATCACCTATTTACATAGATGATGGTTCTATCATGCATATCAATCACATTGGTTCTATACAAACACCACATTTATCTTTGATACATATCATGTTCCTAAATTATCTGTGAACCTATTATCCATCGGACAATTGTGTCAACTTGGATTGGATATTTTGTTCTCACAAAAAGGTGTTATTATACAGGAACCCCTCACCCACAGGGTCGTTGGGGCAGGTCGTAAAGTTGGCCGTTTATTTGAGCTCTCTTCTTTGCATCTTCGTCATGATTCCTCCACTGTTGCTTAAGCTTAATCTAATTTATCAAGATCTCTTAATGTTTGGAACTCACGACTTGATCATGCTTCAATAGACAAAATTAACAAGTTGGCCACATCTGGTGTTTTAGGACAAGTTTCTTTAATAGATTTTTATTGTATTTCATGTCAACTTGGAAAACAACCTGCTTTGCCTTTTAATACAAGTTACTCACATGCTTCTACTTCATTTGATGATGTTCATTCAGATGTTTGGGGACCCTCACCTACTCTTATAGTAGGAGGTTCTCGTTATTTTGTTATTTTTGTAGATAATTTTTCTAGGTTTACTTGGTTATATTTAATGCGTAATCGATCTGAGTTACTTGACATTTATCGTGATTTTACTAAAATGATTAAAACCCAAATCTCTTATCATATTAAGGTATTTTGATCTGATAATGCATTAGAATATACACAACATGCTTTTCTTAGAGTTTTGAAACATGATGGAACTATACCTCACTATTCATGCCCAGGTACCTTTCAACAAAATGGTTATGCAAAACGAAAACATAGACATATCCTTGACACAGTTAGTATGCACTGCTTACCTCTACCTCTATTCTTTAATTTTTTTGGGATAAAGCTGCTCTCACTGTTGTTTATACCATCAACCGCATTCCTTCATTTGTTCTCAATCATTAATCTCCTTTTGAAAAGTTGTATGGTAAAACTCCTAATTACTCTAAACTACGTACTTTTGGTTGTGCTTGTTTTGTTCTCCTTCAATAACATTAACATAACAAATTGGAACCCCGATCTCGTTTGTGTTATTTTTTGGGTTATGGTAGTTCTCATAAAGGATATCGATATTATGACCCTATTAGTAGTAGACTTTGAGTTTCTCATCATCTTATATTTTGGGAGCATAAATGTTTTCTAGCATATCAAAGGTTTAGGTTGATTCATGTTGCGCTCCTTCCCTATTTACCAACCCATCCATTGATCTTTTTCTTGAGCATCCTGATAGTTATGATGAGTATCATCCATAATCTTCCCCTACAACTTCACCTTCTAGCACTTCACATACGAACACCCTTAATGAGGAGAGTCCTGTAGGTAATTCGAACCCCTCAACGTTAGCTCCTCGTTATCCTATTCGAGATAGGCATCCATCTATTAAATCTAAAGATTTTCATGTTTATTATGCTTTAGCCACTTTACACGAGCCTCAATCTTTCCACGAGGCTTCTTCTAACCCTTTTTGGCAGAAAGCTATGCAAGAAGAACTTGACGCCCTTGACAAAAACAAGACATGAGAAATTGTTGATCTACCGCAGGGAAAATTACCAGTTGGATGCAAATGAATCTATAAGATCAAAACCAAGTCTGATTGAACTATAGAACGATACAAAGCAAGTCTTGTGGCCAAAGGGTTCACACAAGAATATAGGATTGGCTATGAAGAAACATTTTCTCTAGTTGCTCAAATCACTACAGTTTGCGCTCTCATGTTGTTGTTGTTGTTATTGCTCGTCAATGGTCCCTATTTCAAATGGATGTAAAGAATGCCTTCTTGCATGGCAATCTTGAAGAATAAGTTTACATGACACCTCAGTATAGTCTGAATCTTTTTTCTACTAAAGTTTGTCTCCTTCGAAAGGCTTTGTATGGTCTCAAGCAAGCTCCTCGTGCATGGTTTTCAAAGTTCAGCACATCCATCGAAAGTCTTAGTTTTTCCTCTAGCCCTCTTGAATCTACTCTCTTTATCCAAAAATCCAATCATGGCACCATCATTTTACTCTTCTATATTAATGATATGATTATCACTAGTGATGATGTCTCTGGTATCCGTGATCTCAAACTCCACCTTGGTCAACAGTTCGAAATGTAAGACTTGGGTACTCTTAGATAATTTCTTGGTATTTAAGTAACTAAATTCTCAGATGGTTACTTTTTATCTCAAGCTAAGTATGCATCTGACCTCCTTTCTCATGACGACATATCTGACAATGAAGTTTTTGATACCTTGTTAGAAATCAACACTAAATTTTGACCAAATGATGGCGAGCCTTTTAGTGATGCATCTGTTTATCGACAACTTGTTAGAAGCCTTATTTATTTTACAGTCACTCGTCCAGATATCTCTTATGCTGCGCATCTTCTAAGTAAATTCATGGCTGCACCACGCTTCATTCATTTTGCTGTCATGCTCTGCATTCTTCGTTGTGTTAAAGGCACAATTTTCAACGACTTGCATTTTTCCTCCTCTTTCTCCCTCCAACTAAATACCTATTCTGATGCAGATTGGGATGGCGATTCCACTGGTTGATGTTTGACAACCGAATATTATTTCTTCTTAGGTGACTCACTTATATCTGTCGTTGCTCGATAAAGTAGTGAAGTTGAATATTGTGCTCTTGCTGATACCACATCCTAATTGATTTGGCTCTATTGGCTACTTGCTGATATGGGTGTCCCTTAGTCCCTTACCACACCATTACATTGTGACAATCAAATTGCTATTCAAATTGCTCATAATGATGTCTTCCATGAACGAACGAAATATATTGAGATCGACTACTTTCAGAGCATGGACTCTTCAGCTACTTTCCACATCTTCACATAATCAAGTTGTGATATCTTGACCAAAACTCACTTTTTTAATCGCTTTCACGATTTATCTTCTAAACTCAAGGTGACATAAACTCAAGTTGTCATCTAGTATGTCACCTTGAATTTAAGGGGGATGTGAATATAGTAATAATATTTTAATTATCTCCCTAATCATTATATTAAATTGTAAATATGTATCCCTGTAAATCAACTAGCTTCCTTATAGGGCTTTGTAGTCGTTGGTCATTCTCGTGTATAGGGGAGATCTCTTGATGTAATTGATAATACTAAATACATAATAAATATCTTTTATTCATATATTGCTAACACATACTTTCTCTTGAATGTCATCTTAAGCTCGTTTATCTTGAATCTCATGGATTGGCGAAATCCACACGAAAAATGAGGAATTTATGGGTACATTGATACCTACAAGAATTCCCATGAAAAAAATGTATGAATCTTACACCCGTTAAAGTCTGCGGTTGCGCCTAAATACTCTATCTCTAGATTAGAAAAAAAGTATTCCTTATAATATGAGTGAAGATAATTATGGTTTCACTAAAAGATAAAAAGATAAAAAAGAAAAAGAAAAGATTTAGAGAAGAATGGGAGGAGTATACATAGAGAAGGGTGGAGGGCGCTTCTTATCAAGGTTGTAAAATCCAATATAATTACAAATCCGGTCAGAGGAAAGGGTGAAGGATCAGAAGTTCAATCGGAGTTGAACTAGATTAATTTGTGATATTAATAAATTAATAAATAAAATTTAATATTTGTGTAAAGTATAAGAAATTTTAAAGATAAATAAAATTTTTATCCTATATTTATTTTATATGTTTTAATTTACTATCACAAACATAGTGTTGATGTACTAGTTAAGTTTTTATTGGCCAACATGTTGAACATGACTCGAATCCCATGTTCAGCATTTTTTCAAAATTTATTTTGTTTGGGTCAACCCAGTTTAACTCGAACCGAATTGATCGGTTTACCAGTTCAACCAGCCGAATAAATCGATTTATTGATTCATGAGCCGGATCGATCGCTTCACCGGTTCGACCGATCGGGTAAACCAATTTTCAGACTAACTGAAAAACAAAAGATTTTTAGGATTTTCAAACTCTACTTGGTAACCAATTACGAATTTCTTAGTCAAATTAGCCAAGCCGGTTCAAGTTTGACTACCTTACTTCTTATGGACTGTTATCTTAATGGGTGCCTGGGTAGTAGAGTTTGGGATTTGGAGGTTGTTGGTTGCGCGTGACAACACCCAGCAGGGCCGGGCCACGCCACGCCACACACGTACCAAGCTACCAACCATTCCAGTTTTGGAGAATTGGATTTGGATGTTACTTGTTATTGTTTTAATAACTATTTTTGTCGCATGTCCGCAAAGTAAGCCGGTAGGTTAGTCACGTGCTCACACTTTCTTTGATTTTCATTTTATTTATTTATTTTCATTTTAGTTTTAATTTTAATTTTAAGTTAAAGAAAAGAAAAGAAAAGTTCAGTTCTAGGCTTTGTCATTCTTAAAAAAAAAGAGTTTATTACCCACCGGCAAGTAGCACTATGATTCGTAGACTAGTATAAAAATGGGGTTGGGAAATATATCTCTCTGGTTTTAGCATATACAGTAATAAAAAGAAAAGTAGGAGAAGATGGTGATTAAGGTATACGGGCCACTTAAGGGTGCTTGCCCGCAGAGGGTATTGGCTTGCCTCCTCGAGAAGGAAGTCGAATTTGAGGTGCTTCATGTTGACCTCCATTGTGGACACCACAAACGCCCCAACTTCCTCACCAAACAGGTATACCTACACTACACACTTTATTATTTATTTATATTTCTCTATATATATTTAACCTTCTTCTACCAATATAGTTTTTTCACATTTCTCCCAGCCGTTTGGCCAAGTTCCAGTCGTAGAAGACGGCGATTTCAAGCTATTTGGTAACACCTTCTTCGCTCCTTTATTTCCCATTTCCTAGCACCCCATGCTGAATCTATTATATCAAAATCATTAGAAATAGTAATTACTAATTATATAAGATTTATTTGGAACAAATTTACAAACATCTCATAAAATATGAGATTCTATAATTGAAGGGTTGATATTGGAAATCTTTTACAAACATGGGCCCAAATTAATCATTTAAGAGCTTTATTGAGAGTTTTTTTACGAATACGGAGATCAAACTAAATTAATCATTTAGGGGTTTAATTGAAAAAAAATAAAAACAAGAACTAAATTATTCAACAAATAATTATTTTAAGGGTAATTAACACCAACACCCCATGAACTACATATCATTGTCTAGCAAATAGGTCATTCAATAATTTTTTATTAGATTCAACTCTTAACTATTTTTTCATTACAAAAAGGTTCCTCTGTTAAGTTTTCTATCCAAAATTTTAACGATTTTGCTTTGACTTTTTTTCTTCTCTTTTAATTTATAAAAATAAAAAAATAAGAAAATAAATTTTTTAAATGAAAAAAGTCAAAAAAAAAAACAAAAAAAATCCAGATTTAAATTTAAAAGTGATAAATATTTTAAAAAGTTATAAAAAATATTCAAAAAATATGAAATTAATAGAGATGCTTTCTTTTTTTATTTTTTTCAACAGAATTTGTTTCTTTTATAATTTTTTAGAAAATTGTATAAATATATTTTTTATTTTATGGATTTATTTTTTTTCTTTTCAATTTTTATTTAAAAAACATAATAAATTAATTTTTAGAAAAATAGTTATGTTTATATGTACTTAAAGTAAAAAAAAAAAATTTAATTTTTTTTTGGAGTGTAGTTATTTTGGGAATTAAAAAAAATCGTCAAAGCAAATATTTTAGGGTTTTGGATGGAAAAATTAATAGAGGGGTCTGTTTATAATGAAAAAATAATTAGAGGAGATGAATCGAACAAAATATTGTTAAATGGCGTATTTATCGGATGATGATATTGAGAGCTGGCGCTGATTACCCTTGTTTTAAAGTAAGAAAGAAGAAGATAATAAATAAATGTAGTGGAACTCATTTCTACATTAATGAGTATTTGGCTTTATAAGCATGAACAATAATATATAGTATTTTTATACTTTTACAAATTATATAATGAATGGTGCGAGAGGTAATTACATTTTTATTTTTATTTTTTCTTTACATACAAACATGTCAGCTTTTAGTTTTTATCTAAAGAAATATATACACTTAACAAATACTCTCTCCATTTTTTTTTAATTGTCATTTTTCCTATTGAATGTTACTATATACTTTATTTGACTTTTTAGTATTTACTTTACTGAATGTTAGGCAAAAGTTCATTTAATAGGCAATAAAGGAGTAAAAAATAAACATCAATCATCTAACTATCACATTAATTATACTAAAATGTTAAAATTATTATTAATAGTAAGAAATGATTCTGTTACGATCGGATCACTAATGTTTTATACTGTCGCAAAAGTAAATGTCTTACGTGTAGTCTTAAGCCTGGTTATCAGAACCGGACCGGACCGGCCGGTTCAACCGGACATTTTTACCTTCCCGGTCCGATTCAGCTATCGGACCGGATCTGCCTTTGACCCGGGTCGGACCGGTCGACCTGGCCGGTTTTTTTGCGAACCGGCGAACCGACCAGTTTTTTATCAAACCGACTGGTTTGATGACGTGTCAAAACAACGCCGTTTTGACAAGGCCCATAGGCCCATATCAGGGCCAAATCAAAACGGCGCCGTTTTGATGTGGACCAAAACGACGTCGTTTTTGGACTTTTTCAATTTTAATAATATTTTTTGATATATTATAAAATGTGTTGGTACCCGAATTTTGACGCCATTTTTAATTAATTTTTGCATTTCTGTTGTTTCGTTAATTTACTGGCATTTTCAGTTGATTTACTGTCGCTAGCAATTTTAAGTGTTTCATCGCATTTTAGCGTCATCGTTAGCATCGTCAGCTTTCGAAATCGCATTTTTAATTTTTCGTCATGTATTTTCATTATTATTATCATTATTATTTTTAGCCTTAAAAATCACATTTTTAACTATCCGGTAGTCGTTTGCTAGTTTTTTCTTCGTTTTAGGTCATCTCATGAATTTTAAGATTTTTAATATTTTAGCGCATTTTATTAGTATTTTTATTATTTTATTATTATTTTCATTCGAGCTTTGATTGGACCCGAGTAAGTCCGCTCGGACAATAGCTCGACTTTAAAATGTTTTCCATCAACTAGTTGCTAGCTTTTTTTCCGCTCGCAACGATCTACATCGTTTTGTGTAATTTTCGGCGTAACGTCTTTATTTTTCCGTTCAAACGTTTCACATTTTTGAACGCGAAAATAAACACGTTAAACGAGAAATTCTCGTCATTCGCTGTAGATGGTTAAACCCGTCGCATTTTTCTCTACGCGACGATACCTGCGGCTCGAAAAGTCAGAACGTTTGTTCGCAGGAACCGGCTCGAGGCCATTTAAATCAGATGAAAGGCCATTTAATCATGGCCATTGATTTGGTCAACCAAGGAAAGTCAACCAGATCAATGGCCCTTGAATTATCTAGCATGGTGCACATGCACAGTGCACGCACGAGCAAGACAGTAAAGTCCTCGCCCGAGCCACCTGCTCCCATCGCGTCCTAGCCAGCCCATCGCTTCCTGTCCCTCCACCATCATCACAGCTAGCACCCTAGCTCCGCCACCTCGACGTCCGGCCAAGCCACGCGCAACGCTTGTCCTTCACCCCACGCGATCCTTCGGCTATAAATACAAGCCTCCCAAGCTCGTTCAAACGGCACCAATTCAGCAAGAAAACTTGCTCTCTCTCCCCTCTTGATCAGTTTGCTCATATTGAGCGACAATCACCCAGTTTAAAAGCTTGAGAGTAAGCTTTCTCTCTCTAAGCGTTTTCGTTCATTTATGCATGTTTTCTTTTTAATTTCGTTTGGCTTGATTTCAAGCAAATAAATTGATTGTTTTTGTGCTATTAATTCACATACATGATGTAGATTAAATACACACTTTCAATTTTGAAAATCGTTAGCTAGATTGTGCGAATTAACTAGTTTTCGATAATTAATGGTTTTGTCGTTTTTTTGAAATTAAATTTTGTACGAGTCAAACTAAAAATCAGGGTTTGTACGGTCGGGAAGTCGTCGAAGAGACGAACATTTCGGTACGAACGATTTTCAAATCGGCCATCTGTGGCCGGAGCTTTGCCGCCGGCAGTACGCCGGCGACCAAGAAAGGTGACGATGAACAGTGCCAGGCCAAACGGCAGGGTTCACGCGGGAATGGGCCAAGGTTCACGCGGGAATGGGCTTGGCCCATTCCCATTTAAATTTTTATGGGCCAGGCACTATTCCTGGCCCATTTTCATGTCTTTTCATTTTTTTCAAGTGGGCCCAGCCCAATTTCAATTCTTTCCGAAACCTAGGATCACGCTTTTTCGTAAAATAATTCGTATGCTTCGTATGATTATTTTTCGTACTATCAACTGTTTAATTTTTTGTACCTATCAACTGTTTAAATTATTCGCACTTTACTTTTCCACACCTTAATTTTCCGCAATTTACTTTCGGCAATTTAAATTTAATACCAGCTACATGGTCGGTCGCAAAAATCAACTGTTTAATTTTCCGCACTTTAATTGTCCGCAATTTACTTTCGGCAATTTAAATTCAATACCGCCTACATGGTCGGTCGCAATATCAATTGTTTTATTTTCTGCAATAGCAAGTGCTTTAATTTTTCGCAAACTGCTGGAAATTCTTCCGCAATATCAACTGTTTTATTTTTTGCAATATCAACTGTCTATTTTTCTGCAAATATCAATTGTTTTATTTTCTGCAAATATCAACTGTTTTAATTTTTCGCAAATCTTTCCGCAAATATCCAACTGTTTATTTTCTGCAAATCATCAAACTGTTTTAAATCCCCTGTGAATCGTCAACTACATTCAATTTTTCTGCAAATCATGTCTGCATTTAATTCTCGAATGCGTCAAATAAATCATTTTTCGCACGCAATCATATCATCATTTAAATTCTCGTATGCTTAAAATCAATCATTTTTCGCATGCAATCAACCCAGCATCTAAATTCTCGTATTCGTAAAATCAATCATTTTTCGCATGCAATCAACATAGCATTTAAATTCTCGTATGCTTAAAATCAATCATTTTTCGCATGCAATCGACCCAACATCTAAATTCTCGTATGCGTAAAATCAATCATTTTTCGCATGCAATCAACTCAGCATTTAATTTTCGTATGCGTGAAATCCATCATTTCTCGCATACAATCAACTGTCATTTAAATTTTCGCACTCATAAAATTGCTTATTTATTTCTCAAGCTATCGCTAACACTCTCATTTTGTAGGGTTTAAATTCAAGCTTCGCTCGAAAGTACGCCTTTCAATTCCTTTTTATTCATTCAACGCTTTTCGCAAATATCAATCGTACGCATGATATATAGAACTGCTAGAATTAAAATCAACCCATATGAACAACGTGTTTAAAGAGTTGCTTAAAATGCCATGTTCATATGATTTTAAATTCTCGTTTATATTGACTGCATGTACATGGGGCCTTTCGATCCCACATCAGTTTTCCACTTCAAAAATCTATCATTTAAATTTGTACTCTGTTAGCAACCCATGTTAGGAGCACGTAGTAATTAATTTAATCATGCATGACCTGATGATGAAAAAGAGGGCGCTCATTCAGTCTTACGGAAATTTCAGTCCCATCACGTTGCGGTCAGGAATAATCAATCAATCTTGATAAACGGTAACCCCGTCAGATAGATTTTTTTATTATTCCCGATCGGTCACGATCATAGAAAAGACTAAAGTGACGATTCCTCTGAGGCCCCCCTTTTTCAAAACGCATTTTTCAAACACCTTTTTAAACACCTCTCTCATCAACCAGTAACCATTTTCGGATGTGACTCGGGTGCCTAACACCTTCTCGAGACCATAATACGACCCCGAACCTTTGTCTGGGGTCCAGACCCCTTTTTTGTGCCTTTAGTTTTTTTACTTATTATATTTTCTATGCCATGACGATTAAGGTTCCCTAAGCCTAGCAACCAAATTAGGGTGGCGACTTCATTGCATGCTGCTAGGCGTCCTTTTACACTGAGGATATGAAGGTCTCAAATTTTGTTGCACACTCGCGAATTACTTTTTTCGTAATTTTCGTGGGGCGCGACAGTTTGGCGACTTCACTCGGGAGCGTAGGGTCGGAGCCGGTTTTATCTTTTTAGAGAGGTGTTTTATTTGTTTATTTATTTGCTTTGATCAATTGCTGGTCTGTTCATTTATTTGCTTTATCAATTGTCATATACATTTCATAGCGCCCTACACCCAGGGGACAATTACCAAATTAGGAGGGTAGTAGTGACGCCCTAGGACACATGTCCTGGGTAGTGTTCACCAATCCCAACTCGGATGAACCCCTAAAGCAAGTCGATAGGTTACACGATTTCGCAAGGAATCGGGACACTGGACGACACTTTAGGGACCTTTTCATGGTATCATCCGGGGACCGTTCAAGCCAGTGAGAGGTGTCGAAATCAGAGCCCCAACACGTGCATCATGATTATACCTGTTTGTCGTAGCTCTATTTGTCTTGTTGGCATATTGACGTGATTTTTTTTTTGTTATACGAACTGCAAATTTCTCACACGTGCAGGTTACTTTGCATTTTAAAATTTTATTTTTGTCCCACAGGACCCGTTTTTGCTCATTCGATATGTCGGCACTTACACTACTTTCACTTGATATTTTCGGGGAACGAAGTTTCAACGATCAGGCACTGCAGAGCCAGATTGCAGCTTTAGAGGCCGAGATAGAAATACAGAGAGTGGAGATGGCTTCAAGGGAATACCTTTGGCAGGAGCAAGAGAATTCCGACTCTTGGGGTTGACACCTTCACCTAAGGACTTGGACCTCGGCAAACCTTTTCTCTTCATGTAGTTAGGACCCCTAATTTCATGTAGTCTAGCCATTTTTGATGAATTTAGGTAGTTGGCTAGTTTACTACATCTTGTAAACACTTTTAATAAAGTCATATGTTTTTCGGATATTTATTAAATCGCCTTCAAACTTTCCATATCCATTGTCCATCCGATACCACTCAAAAGACCATCGCAAAAAGAGAAAATCCCTCCGGGATAAACACAATTGTCTCATCAAAACTCCAAAAAAATCTACCAAATGCTTAAAACATCTAAGCATTTCTCATTCAGGGCCAGGTCTTCTTTGTTCATCACAAGACTCACAATTTATGGTATAAGTCATCGTCTCTCCCCTCGGATAGGTTCATCAGGCATCAGGCCCTACATCATTTGCGAGCGTAGTGTAAAAGAGATCTTCCTAGCATGGCGGCATTGGTTGCCCCTATTGATTTGGGTTTCACAGATAACATCTCAGATTGCTCCATATCGTTGGAATGAATAGAGGCTTCCTTCGCATATCATCCACAACCAGGAGATCACGCCTCTCCGACCGCCCTGAAAATATCAAGTGAAAGTGTAGCCGGAGAAGTGAATGAGCAACGTGGAGGCCTCGGGATCGTCCATCACTTGTACTTACTCTTTTTTCATTTTCTTTTTTCAGGTTCACGATAGCTGCTCGCAAGCGAATTACTCCACCGAGGCCCCCCATAACTAGACTTCAAACGCGAAAAATGGCCGAACAAACCAAGACAGAAGAGGCATTGGCTGCTAGAATAAAAGAGTTAGAAGAGCAAGTAAGGGTTACTACAGAAAAGGCCACTCGAGGTGAAAAAGAGCGAGATGAAGCAACCACTGAGTTCCCACCCGGTTTTGATCCTAGTCAAATGATGGGACCCTTCTCATCTGCCATCGCTGGATCTTCGGGACCCCGATCGTTTTCGGTTCCTGGGGGTCAATGGAAATGGATTGATCCCGTCTTTGTACCCACCACCCTGAACCCTATAGCCAACACGGGTGAAGGAGTTGATACAGCTCTACAGCATTCCTTTGACAACCTTACTTTGGACCCTGGTCAAAATCTGATTCGTCAGGAATCCCGGGGATTTTACCCACCCCAGGGTCATCCCACTCAAGTCGCGATTCCCAATCCTATGGGAAGTCGGCCTCCTTTTGTCAATCCGACGCAACCACCATTCACGACAGAACCCCCGCCATACCTTGGTCCAAACACTCTCGTCACAGAAAGACCGAATATGGATAGAATGAACCTGCTAGAGGAAAGGCTCAGGGTCATCGAAGGAACAGACCCCTTCGACCCTACGGGTCCCGCTGCCATGTGCATGGTCCCGGGGATTATAATGCCTCCAAAATACAAGATTCCAGATTTTGAGAAGTACACTGGGATCGAGTGCCCAAAAACTCACCTCAAGGCCTATTGCAACAAAATGGCCGATATGATACACAATGAGCCCATGTTAATCCATCTATTCAGAGAGAGTTTGGCCAAGCATTGATGCGAATCCACGCATCCAACTACCGTTACCACCAGCTGGTCCAATGACTAGAGCCAGAGCTAGAAAGTTTCAAGACCGTTTGTCATCTCTCATTCACAAGGAGCTGGAATGTGAGAGGACAAGTGAGGAAGCTGCACTTAGAGAGAAGACACCAAGAGTTGTGAATCTCCTTACATTCACAATGCCCGAAGATGATTCTGCCAGAAACGGCACTTGACCGTTTGTCACCAAAACGGCCCTTGTCCGATTCGTTCAAAACGGCTCTTGTCCGTTTCGCTTAAATCGGCACTTGACCGTTTCACTCAGCCATTGCCGTTTCACTCATCTGTCTCGCGTGCCGATTGCTCAAAACGGCTCCTGCCCGTTTCGCGTGTCCAGAAGCGCGCGTTGACTGAAGTTTAAGTTGTTGACTTTAATTATTTTAGCTTAATTAGTTAATTAGACAGTTTTAATTAGTTAAGTTATCTTCCTATTTTAGAAGTCCTACTTCTATTCCTATTTGGTTTACTATTAGGGTTTGTTTGTAACCTATATAAGGAACCGCTTGGCTACTTTATTAAGTGGGCTGTTATTTGATAAATTGAGTTAATCTCTTCAATCTCCGCCCCTTGTTCAAGTTGGTTGAACCTTGTTCTTCTTGAGTCCGCAATACTTGAGTCGTATACAAGTAAATCTTGGAATTGCATCCTACTTGTTGTTTATCTTCTTGTTCGGACTTTGGTTGGCTATTGCTTAGCGTTCAGCAGGTCTTAGTTGTGCAAGTTTATCATTCACAAGGACCCTCTCTTGTTCGGATTTTGGTTGGCTGTTGCTTAGCGTTCAGCAGGTCTTAATTGTGCAAGTGAGTTCTATCTATTCTATCTATTCCGCAGGAAATCCATCTTTGAACAAAGATCAAAATTGGTGCTACGCATCCTAAGGAACCAGGATCGTATCAGTTCGTAGCGGAGCTTAAGGCGTTCAAAGATTGGTAAGTATCTTCAATTGTTTCAAGTTTTCTTTGTTGAAATCGGTATTCTCTTTCTACTCCATTCTAAAACCGATTTCTTTGCTGTGCTTGGTTAGTTACTTGAATACAATTGGTTGTGTTTCGTTCCAGTTTGTTGTGTTGAAATTCGCTAAATTACTTGCATTTTCTACCCACAAGGAGGTCACGAAATACAAAAGAAAAATCTGTTCAGTATCAGTTGTCGAATTTGTATTCATATATATAGCAACTGAAGTCCGATTTTAGTAATTGTGGTTTCGTTGGAAAGCTGAATCTGTTGGGCTTCCGAATCAAAAAGAATCGGTCGATTCGGAGTTCAGAGTAAAAAGTTCTGATCAAAACACTGAATTGTGTTTTGCTGTCAAAAAAAAAAAAAAAAAAAAAAAAAAAACAAACAACAGGGAAATTTCCCAAAGAAAAGAAAGGGATTCGATCCTGCAAATACGAAAATATATAGAAGTATTTGCTCCATAAAAACCAGATTTATCAAGGAATTAAATTGCACTGCGATTGGGTATTACAATCATAACTGAAATTGAACTTGTTTGAGTCCTTTCGAGTCAATTTTGAGCTTTCTTTGATTCCTTGAAATTGCCTTCTACTCTACTTGCTATTTGTTTGATTGGTTGTTCTTACAATTACTCAAATATCAAGTGTCACCATTCTTTTCAGTGCTAGTTTTCTTTGAGAGTCTTCTTGGAAGCTTTTCTTTGGATTCTTGAGTCTCACTAACTCTTGAACTTTGCAGGGAATTTTGCGAGATTTTGTGAGATTATTAGAGTGATTAAACACGAGAGTAAACACGTGAGGGAGTGCTAGGTTAGTGCAATTTTATGTTTTCTTTGGTGTTGTGACTTTCAGGAAAGGTAAAAGATGTCTCAAGAGGGAGTACAACAACCCGATCTATCGGCTATTCTAGCCATAATGACGGAACAACTCCGAACATTGAATGAACGGCAATTAACTGCAACTGAGTGGCAGCTAACTGCCGATGCAAGGCTAGCTAGGGTGGAAGCGTTAGGTACCATTAATCCAGTTCCTATAGCCGCGAATAACCAACGTGATGGCCGTTTGACTGATCTGTCCGAAGAAGATGACAACGCCCATCGACCACGTGATGTGAATCATCGGCGTAATCTTGCTTTGGTCCCTCCTAGGCGGCTTGCCAGACGTGGTCCACCATTACCACATTCTGATTTGGAAGGAGAACCTGATGGGGGAGAAGGCTGGATAAATACAAGGGATGGACAGAGGAGAGAGAGACGAGACCGTCGTGATGGTAGGAGAGAACGGGAGGATAACCGTTTGGATGCTAATCTCAGCAGCATCAAAATGAAAATACCTCCGTTTGAGGGTACTGACGATCCTGATGCATTCTTGACATGGGAACGAAAGGTCGATGCCATCTTCGTATGTCACAATTATTCGGAGAGTAAAAAGGTTCAGCTCGCCGCAGTCGAATTCTATGGGTATGCTAGTCATTGGTGGGAACAGTTCAATCTGAAAAGGGCAGCTGTCTTAGCTGGTCCGATTGCTAATTGGGAAGAGATGAAGCAGGCGATGAGACAACGGTTTGTCCCTGCCCACTTTCACCGTGAGCTTCATCAACGGCTTCAAACCTTGAAGCAAGGCAGCAAGGGAGTTGGAGCATACTTTAATGAGATGGAAATTGCTTTGGCTCAAGCGAAGATTACTGAAGAAACTGAGGTAACAATGGCTCGGTTTCTTGCTGGTTTGAATGCAGACGTTGCCGATGCATTGGAACTGACTCAATATAACACTATTGAGGAGATGCTTCATATGGCTCAAAAGATTGAGAAACATAGGAAAGCTAGGAGTTCCTATAAGTCTACTGGGTTGACACCTTGGAAGAAGACGTCTTGGAATAAGGATGACAAAACGGCCCCTGCCGTTTTGAAGGGATCTGCCAGTGCTGTTATTCCTTCTAAAACGGCAACTACCAAACCTTATACTCCACCAGTGGATCGGCCAGCTACTAAGGAGATTGTTTGTTTTAAGTGTAACGGCCGAGGGCATAAAAAATCGGAATGCCCTAACAAAAGAGTCTTTATCATCAGGCCGAATGGAGAGGAGGAATCGGATGATGAGCGGGAAGGATCGGAATCGGGAAATGCCGATGTCGATTCAGATGTTGACCGACAGGAAGGAGAGCAGGTGAACTTGCTTGTTGTGCGTCGGAACCTCAACGTACAAACCATAGAAGAAGTTTGTGATGAGGAGCAACGGACCAATCTGTTTCATACCCGAGGCGTGATAGACAAGAAAGGTTGTTCCATTATCATTGATAACGGCAGTTGCACCAACTGTGCGAGTTGGTTGATGGTTGATAAACTGAATTTACCAACGGTAAAGCATCCGAAACCATATCTTCTACATTGGATGACGGATGACAACGGTATTAAGGTAACCAAACAGGTACTTGCAAAGTTCAGAATCGGCAAGTACTATGATGAAGTTCTCTGTGATGTTGTGCCGATGCAAGCGAGCCATATCATCCTTGGGCGACCGTGGCAGTTTGACCGAGCGGCAAATCATGAGGGAAGGAGAAATCTTTACAAGATAGAAAAGGATGGACAAAAATTCACCTTGGCACCGTTAACACAAGCTGAAGTGTTTAAGGATCAGCAATGGCTTGCTAAGTCACATGCTGAATATGAAATCGCGAAACAGCTTGAGAGAGAAAAAGAAGGTTTGAGTGTGAATAAAATTGAGAGCCCAACAGAGAGTGTGAGCTTTCAACATTCGCATGAAAAGAGTAAGCATGCAGAGGGTGAGTGTGAGCGGGAAAAACATTCGCATGAAAACAACAAGCATGCAGAGGGAGAGAGTACACATTCGCACGAAAATAGTAAGCGTGCTGAGAGTGGCATTGAGAGAAAAGGAGAGGCAAATAAAAAGAAATTGAGTGTATATGCCAAAGGGAGTGAAGTGAGGAAAGCACTGATTTCTTACAAACACGGTTTTGGCGAAAGCCGTCCCTTCCTTCTAATCCGTTTTCGCTCTTACTGTTTGCTATCTGATGAAACGGATCGTGCACATGCCGTTCCGATTGGAATTTCTTCTCTCTTGCAGGAATTTGCCGATGTTCTACCCGAAGAGATGCCGCCTGACCTACCTCCGTTTCGAGGCATAGAACATCAGATTGACTTTGTCCCTGGATCGGCAATTCCACATCGGCCAGCTTACCGATCCAATCCTGAGGAGACAAAGGAACTGCAACGGCAAGTGGACGATTTACTTGCGCGTGGGTACGTTCGGGAGAGCCTGTCTCCATGTGCCGTTCCTGTCATTCTAGTCCCAAAGAAAGACGGCACTTGGAGAATGTGCGTTGATTGCCGAGCAGTCAACAAAATCACTGTAAAGTATCGCCACCCTATTCCTCGATTAGATGACATGTTAGATGAATTAAGTGGTAGTAAATTATTTTCTAAAATTGATTTAATGAGTGGTTACCACCAAATTCGTATGAAAGAAGGGGATGAGTGGAAAACTGCTTTCAAAACTAAGTATGGTTTGTATGAGTGGATGGTTATGCCGTTTGGTTTAACTAATGCCCCTAGCACTTTTATGAGGTTAATGAACCATGTACTTCGGCACTTCATTGGCAG
The DNA here is from genome assembly GCA_963691705.1 of Viola odorata. Lineage (NCBI taxonomy): Eukaryota > Viridiplantae > Streptophyta > Magnoliopsida > Malpighiales > Violaceae > Viola > Viola odorata. The sequence continues at coordinate 33,329,372 of OY829542.1, forward strand.
ATTTGTTGTAGTTTATTTTGATGACATTTTAGTCTATAGTAAATCTTTTGATGAGCATGTTTTACATCTTAGGGAGGTTTTTCTAACACTTCGTGAACATGTATTATATGCTAAACCTAGTAAGTGTTCATTCGCAATGGAACAAGTTGGTTTTCTTGGTTTTATTGTGAGTGCAGATGGCGTTAAAGTGGATGAAGAGAAAATCCGCGCGATTCAGGAGTGGCCGACGCCGAAGTCCGTTAGTGATGTGCGATCATTCCATGGCTTGGCGAGCTTCTATCGGCGATTTGTCAAAGACTTTAGCACCATCGCTGTTCCTCTGAATGAATTAACCAAGAAGAATGTTATTTTCAGGTGGGATCAGCTACAAGAAGAGGCGTTTGCTACCCTCAAGGATCGGCTCTGTGCCGCTCCCGTCCTAGCACTGCCCGACTTCAGCAAGGCGTTTGAGATAGAGTGTGACGCCAGCGGGTTAGGAATCGGCGCCGTTCTGATGCAAGAGAAACGTCCGATTGTCTATTTCAGTGAAAAGCTCAAAGATGCTCAACTCCGATATCCTACCTATGACAAGGAGTTCTATGCTCTTGTCAGAGCGTTGGAAACATGGCAACACTACTTGATGCCGAGAGAGTTTATCATCCACACAGACCATTTGAGCTTGAAATACCTAAAGGGTCAAGGGAAGTTGAATCGGCGACATGCCGTTTGGATGGAATTCATTGAAGCCTTCCCTTACCACATTCAGTACAAGCAAGGTAAAGAGAATGTTGTTGCCGATGCACTCTCTCGAAGGTACGTGCTCATTACTTCTTTAAATGCCAAATTGCTTGGATTTTCGCATATTATAGAACTCTATGCTGCCGATTCTGATTTTGGTGATATTTATATGCATGGCGTTTCTATTTCTGGTTCTAAATTCTTTAAACAAGAGGGATATTTATTTAAAGGTAAACACTTGTGTATTCCTCATTGTTCTCTTCGTGAATTACTGGTGCATGAAGCCCATAATGGTGGTTTAATGGGTCACTTCGGCGTGACTAAAACTTTGGATGTATTGCATGATCATTTTTACTGGCCTCACATGAAGCGTGATGTTGCGCGCATTATTGCTAGATGTTTACTATGTCGTAGAGCCAAGTCTAAATCGGCTGGTCATGGAGAATACATGCCGTTACCAGTTCCTTCTCACCCTTGGACCGATTTATCTATGGATTTTGTGGTAGGATTGCCTAGGTCTAAGAACGGAAAGGATAGTATTTTTGTTGTAGTGGACAGATTTTCGAAGATGTCCCACTTTATACCATGTTCTACTACTTCTGATGCTACTCAGATTGCTGATTTATTCTTTCGTGAAGTAGTTCGTTTGCATGGTATCCCTTTGACGATTGTGAGTGATAGAGATACTAAGTTTCTTAGTCATTTTTGGCGTGTCTTATGGAAGAAGCTTGGTACTAAGTTATTGTATTCTACATCTTATCACCCACAAACGGATGGTCAAACAGAGGTGGTAAATCGGACTCTTGGCTCCCTTTTACGCACCCTAGTTCGTAAGCATGTTTCTACTTGGGTTGATCATTTACCGTTTATTGAATTTGCTTACAACCGTGCTGTTCATTCTACTACTCATTACTCGCCGTTTGAACTAGTGTATGGATTTAATCCTAGAACTGTTTTGGATTTAACTCCTTTTCCTTTGAGTGATGTTGTGAGTTTAGATGGTGCCCAGAAGGCTGATTTTGTCAAGCAATTGCATGCTAAGGCAAAGCAGAACATTGAGCGCATGAATGAGAAGCTGATGCTGAAACGGAACGATGGCCGACGGCTAGTGACGTTCCAGGTTGGCGATTGGGTTTGGTTGCATATGCGCAAGGAGCGTTTTCCTGCCCAACGCCGCGGCAAGCTATCTCCTAGAGGTGATGGACCGTTCCAGATTGTCGAGAAGATCAACAACAATGCCTATAAACTGGCGTTGCCGAGTGAGTATGGTGCCGTTAGCTCTAGCTTTAATGTTTCTGACTTAGAATTGTTTGATGCAGATGACGAGTATGGACTTTCAGCTGATGCCGATTCGGATTCGAGGGCGAATCCTTCCGAAGGGGGAGGGAATGATGCGAATCCACGCATCCAACTACCGTTACCACCAGCTGGTCCAATGACTCGAGCCAGAGCTAGAAAGCTTCAAGACCGTTTGTCATCTCTCATTCACAAGGAGCTGGAATGTGAGAGGACAAGTGAGGAAGCTGCACTTAGAGAGAAGACACCAAGAGTTGTGAATCTCCTTACATTCACAATGCCCGAAGATGATTCTGCCAGAAACGGCACTTGACCGTTTGTCACCAAAACGGCCCTTGTCCGATTCGTTCAAAACGGCTCTTGTCCGTTTCGCTTAAATCGGCACTTGACCGTTTCACTCAGCCATTGCCGTTTCACTCATCTGTCTCGCGTGCCGATTGCTCAAAACGGCTCCTGCCCGTTTCGCGTGTCCAGAAGCGCGCGTTGACTGAAGTTTAAGTTGTTGACTTTAATTATTTTAGCTTAATTAGTTAATTAGACAGTTTTAATTAGTTAAGTTATCTTCCTATTTTAGAAGTCCTACTTCTATTCCTATTTGGTTTACTATTAGGGTTTGTTTGTAACCTATATAAGGAACCACTTGGCTACTTTATTAAGTGGGCTGTTATTTGATAAATTGAGTTAATCTCTTCAATCTCCACCCCTTGTTCAAGTTGGTTGAACCTTGTTCTTCTTGAGTCCGCAATACTTGAGTCGTATACAAGTAAATCTTGGAATTGCATCCTACTTGTTGTTTATCTTCTTGTTCGGACTTTGGTTGGCTGTTGCTTAGCGTTCAGCAGGTCTTAGTTGTGCAAGTTTATCATTCACAAGGACCCTCTCTTGTTCGGATTTTGGTTGGCTGTTGCTTAGCGTTCAGCAGGTCTTAATTGTGCAAGTGAGTTCTATCTATTCTATCTATTCCGCAGGAAATCCATCTTTGAACAAAGATCAAAATTGGTGCTACGCATCCTAAGGAACCAGGATCGTATCAAGCATGCCTTGACCTGGTACATGAGTTTGGATGGGGCTAAGATCAAAACTTGGAGAGATTTATCGGATGCTTTCTTCAAGCAATACAAGTTCAATTTGGAGGTAGCACCAGAACGTTCTGATCTCCAAAATCTTGAGAAAAAAACTAAAGAATCGGTGAAAACTTATGCTCAGAGGTGGAGAGAACTAGCTTCCAGGATTTCACCTCCTTTGAATGACAAAGAACTCATATCCATTTTCGTGGATACCTTCCAGGCTCCCTACTACACTCATCTTATATCCAATCCATCAAATAAATTTTCTGACATGGTCATGGTGGCTGAAAGAGTCGAACAAGGGATCAAGTCGGGGAGAATCAATGTTTCCACACCAGAGGTAACACCTAAGAAAGAGCCCATCATAAAGAAAGATGTCAACTTTGCCTCTCACCAGCCTAGCTACGAGCCACCTTCCTCGCCACCTCCTCAAAACCCTACATCATTTCCACCATCTCCATATAACCCGCCAAACAACCAAAATAACCCAAGTAACCGTTGGAACCGGGGGCCACTGCCAACTCTTCCCGCTCCTCTGGGGGAAATTTATAAACATCTCTTGGCGGCTGGACAAATCGTGCCCACCCCAATGACACCTCTGCAACCTCCTTACCCAAAGTGGTACGATCATAACGCTAGATGTGAGTACCATGCTGGAGCTCAAGGTCACACGATAGAAAACTGCTTCGCCCTAAGAGGAAAGCTTCACCACTTGATCAAGAATGGATGGATCTCTTTTGAAGGGTTAGCCAAAGGACCTAACACGACCGTCTACCCTCCTCTTACCAACCTTTGAGTGATCATTCTCCCATAAGGGACCCATCCTGCTTATTCATCTAATGGCGATACCTACAACACTTTTTGTATAATAGTCGAGCCCACGACTATAAACAAGGGCGCTTCGTGGGAGGCAACCCACGTGTTCCTTTTAATATTTCTGGTTTTTGTTAATAAAATTCAAACATTTTAGGATACCATTTTCTAGCGAATTTAATATTTAATTCCCTTGTCATTTTAGATGCAATGAGACTTGTAAACTTGGGGGCAAGCAAATGAAGTGACAACCAAAGGAAGGCGTTGAAAAATGTCAAAACTCATTTTTCAAGGAAGTTGTCCTTTATGTTTACAATTTTCCCTTTTGCAAATTACGTTTCTGTAAATTATGGTCTCGCAATTTACATTTCCGTAGTTTTGCATTTCAGGTGCAACGAGACTTGTAAACTTGGGGGCAAGCAAATGAAGTAACGACCAAAAGGTGTCGAAAAATGTCAGAGCTCATTTTTCAGGGAAATTGTCCTTTTACATTTTTGCAATTTCCGTTTTCGCAATTTACGTTTCTATAATGTATGTATTCGCAATTTTTTCCACTATTTACATTATTGCAAGAGTGCGTGCGTCATGTTGGCTAAAATCCTTAGTTTTCGCAAAATGCTTCTCTTTATACATGTGCAACTTGGGCTTAAAAATAAAAAAAAATAAAAAAAAAGGGAAAAGGAAGAAAAAGGGAAAACAAAAATCCCACATTTTGAACTTTTTTTTCTAGCATATTCATCACTTTATCACGACACGGATGACTTGCGCGTTCATTAGAAATTATGTGAAACATACATGATCTTGTCTGTTAGCTCTTATATCCATGGCATGTTTAGACGTAAGCAATCACAAAACATATCCCTGTGAGTATTTTGGGCCTTCACGCCTTGTTCCTTCATGAGTGTAAGGGCTTGACTAGATACTAGTTGAGTTCGCATAATATCCAGGGTACATGCGCAATTAGACATGGGATAGCTATAAAATGACGTGGGACTTTTACGATCTTCTCCGTTTTTTATTTCTTCCCTCTTTCCACCATATTCCATCACTCCTACCAAAACCTTCACTATCACTCATATCCCGGGAGCCAAAGAGCAGTCTCAGCTAAGATTGCCAGCCGGAAATAAAGGTACGCCGAGTTCAAGTTCACGATGAAGGAGACGAAAAAGGTCACCGAAAGATCGCTGAGAGCCATCACCGAAGAAAGACCAAAAACCCGAAGATGAAGGCCGAGGCCTTAAGCCGGAAAAAGAAGAAGAAGAAGAAGAAGAAGAAGAAGAAGAAGAAGAGATCAAGAAAAAGGTTGTGCTTGCTCTGCTCTGTTGCATTTCAAATCAAATCAAAAAAGGGGGATAGAGAAAAAGAAAAGAGAGAAAAAAAGAAAAAAAAAGAAAAAAGAAGAAAAAGAAAAAAGAAAAAAGAGAGAGGGGAAAAAGGGAAAAGAAAAGAAAAGAAAGAAAATGCTCAGAGACATTCGAAGAATACAAATCATCGAAGAGCCGGAGCAAGCACATCCCGGGGACAACTAAACTCTAGAAAACTCGAAGAAAACACTCCCCAGTGAAGACTCGGGAAGAAAAGGGCCCAAGGCCAACTCAAGTGGTGAATCGCTAAAAGAACAGCGACGACACCCCCAGTGAAGACTCGAGAAGAGAAAGGGCCCAGAGCCAACTCAAGGAATCTCGAAGAAAACATTCTCCAGCAAAGAATCGAGAAAAAGGGCCCCTGGCCGACCGGAAAGCATTCCCAGCAAGGATCCAAGAAGCTCATGCACTCTGTAAAGAAAGCATCCCCAGCAAAAAGCGGAACTCGCGCACCTCGCTCTCATCAGGGCCAATCGACAAAGCATCATTCATCAAAAACCTTCCAACTCATCAAAAAATCAAGCACATCTTTTCCAAAACCAGCTTCCTTCCGGACATTTTATGTCCTTTCATTATTTTCCGTAAAAGTCCCATCGATTATTAGAATGCCCATGCATGTGCATCTTCATTTGAAGTCTATTCACTCGGATTGACATTGCGAATTGAAATTATGTATCATGTTAGTTGCCTCTTTATGAGCGTAAAACACTTAGCCTTGTTTCAGAGCGTGAGTGCAAACACTAATATCAGGTAAGGATTGCTTACGGCTGCAAATTGTGGGAAAGTCTTGTCCTTGAGGTCGTTATTTCTTGAACAAGACGTAGACGTTATCTAGACTTGAATCAATCATGTTTATATAACGAAAACTGAACGAACATTTTTATCCAAAAAAGAGAAAAAGGCTTGAATTTATTTTCTTAAACAAAGAAATCATTTTCACTCCAAAAAAAAACAAAAAAAAACTTGAGGACAAGCCATGGGTTAAATGTAAGAATATTTGATATTTCTCACATAGGTCAATTGCTCTCTCCTTTGTTTATTTGTTGCTGCTTTGTATTTGCTTCCTTTCAATTTGCAGGATACAGATATGCCCAGTGAAACCTCAACCATGGGTCTTCGATGACAACATCGTTGTAAAGCCCTCGCCATCTTGGATTTTCATCAAAATCCAATGGATTCATACGGTCACGTCCCCGACACCATATCTTGAAAATTCATAAATAGTCATCGAATAAACATCAAAGCAAAGGTATGTTACCGTCAATCAATATCTGAGCGAAGGTATGTTACCACTCTCATTTACATAATTCTACATTTCGGCATAATTATTACTCCTCCTTGAGTGACTACTTTTCTGTCTATCTAAAAATACTCCTCCTTGAGCGACTACTTTTCTGAGTATCTAAATAACTCCTCCTTGAGTGACTACATTTTCAGCACCAGCGTCCGGAGAGCGATAGCCTCGCACGGTCGTGTAGCTACATTTTCAGCACCAGCATCTGGAGAGCGATAGCCTCGCACGGTCGTATAGTTACATTTTCAGCACCAGCGTCCGGAGAGCGATAGCCTCGCACGGTCGTATAGTTACATTTTCAGCACCAGCGTCCGGAGAGCGATAGCCTCGCACGGTCGTATAGTTACATTTTCAGCACCAGCGTCCGGAGAGCGATAGCCTCGCGCGGTCGTATAGTTACTTTCAGCACCAGCGTCCGGAGAGCGATAGCCTCGCACGGTCGTATAGTTACATTTTCAGCACCAGCGTCCGGAGAGCGATAGCCTCGCACGGTCGTGTAGTTACATCTTCAGCACCAGCGTCCGGAGAGCGATAGCCTCGCACGGTCGTGTAGTTACATCCTCAGCACCAACATCAGGAGAGCGATAGCCTCGTACGGACCTTCATCCACATTGCCGCGCCGACATCTAGAGAGAGATAGCCTCGCACGGACCTTCTTCACATTGCCACGTCGACATCCGGAGAGCGATAGCCTCGCACAGACCTTCTTCACATTGCCATGCCGACATCCGGAGAGCGATAGCCTCGCACGGGCCTTCTTCACATTGTCACGCCCACATCCGGAGAGCGATAGCCTCGCACGGACCTTCATCCACATTGCTACGTCAACATCCAGAGAGCGATAGCCCCGTACGGACCTTCCTTCACATTTTCACATCAACGTTCGGAGAGCGATAGCCTCGCACAGACCTTCATTCACATTACCACGTCAACATCCGGAGAGCGATAGCCTCGCACGGACCTTCCTTCATATTTTCACGTCAACATCCGGAGAGCGATAGCTTCGCACGGACCTTCATCCACATTTCCACGTCAACATCCGTAGAGCGATTGCCTGGCACGGACCTTCCTTCTTATTTCCACATCAGCGTCCGAAGAGCGGTAGCCTCGCACGGACATGCAACCTCATTTTTCATACCAGCATCTAGCAATGCGATAGCCTCGCCCAGACGAGAATTTAAAGCATACCTCCTCCCAGAGTGACACCCACGAACGACATCATCAATTTTGTAGACACCTTTTTAATCCCCAGTGACAACATCCTGATGCGAATCCACGCATCCAACTACCGTTACCACCAGCTGGTCCAATGACTCGAGCCAGAGCTAGAAAGCTTCAAGACCGTTTGTCATCTCTCATTCACAAGGAGCTGGAATGTGAGAGGACAAGTGAGGAAGCTGCACTTAGAGAGAAGACACCAAGAGTTGTGAATCTCCTTACTTTCACAATGACCGAAGATGATTCTGCCAGAAACGGCACTTGACCGTTTGTCACCAAAACGGCTCTTGTCCGTTTCGCTTAAATCGGCACTTGACCGTTTCACTCAGCCATTGCCGTTTCACTCATCTGTCTCGCGTGCCGATTGCTCAAAACGGCTCCTGCCCGTTTCGCGTGTCCAGAAGCGCGCGTTGACTGAAGTTCAAGTTGTTGACTTTAATTATTTTAGCTTAATTAGTTAATTAGACAGTTTTAATTAGTTAAGTTATCTTCCTATTTTGGAAGTCCTACTTCTATTCCTATTTGGTTTACTATTAGGGTTTGTTTGTAACCTATATAAGGAGCCACTTGGCTACTTTATTAAGTTGGCTGTTATTTGATAAATTGAGTTAATCTCTTCAATCTCCGCCCCTTGTTCAAGTTGGTTGAACCTTGTTCTTCTTGAGTCCGCAATACTTGAGTCGTATACAAGTAAATCTTGGAATTGTATTATTGTGTCGTTTATCTTAGTGTGATTCTCACATTGTTGAGTCTAGTCCTAAGAACTCGATTCAAGACCCTTGACTTGAAATCGATTAGGGCTCTTAGCACAGGTTAGCTAAGTGGTCTAAGCTCGTACTCGTCGAGTTATCTATTTCCGCAGGAAATCCGTCTTTGAACAAAGATCAAAATTGGTGCTACGCATCCTAAGGAACCAGGATCGTATCAGTTGGTAGCGGAGCTTAAGGCGTTCAAAGATTGGTAAGTATCTTAATTGTCTTCAAGTTTCATCGTTGAAATCGGTATTTCTTTCTACTCCATTCAAAACCGATTTCTTGCTGTGCTTGGTTAGTTACTTGAATACAATTGGTTGTGTTTCGTTCCAGTTTGTTGTGTTGAAATTCGCTAAATTACTTGCGTTTTCTACCCACAAGAAGGTCACAAAATACAAGAGAAAATTCTGTTCAGTTTCAGTAATTTCAGTTGTCGAATTTGTATTCATATATATAGCAACTGAAGTCCGATTTTAGTAATTGTGGTTTCGTTGGAAAGCTGAATCTGTTGGGATTCCGAATCAAAAAGAATCGGTCGATTCGGAGTTCAGAGTAAAAAGTTCTGATCAAAACACTGAATTGTGTTTTGCTGTCAAAAAAAAAAAAAAAAAAAAAAAAAAAACAACAACAGGGAAATTTCCCAAAGAAAAGAAAGGGATCCGATCCTGCAAATACGAAAATATATAGAAGTATTTGCTCCATAAAAACCAGATTTATCAAGGAATTAAATTGCACTGCGATTGGGTATTACAATCATAACTGAAATTGAACTTGTTTGAGTCCCTTCGAGTCAATTTTGAGCTTTCTTTGATTCCTTGAAATTGCCTTCTACTCTACTTGCTATTTGTTTGATTGGTTGTTCTTGCAATTACTCAAATATCAAGTGTCACAATTCTTTTCCGTGCTAGTTTCTTTGAGAGTCTTCTTGGAAGCTTTTTCTTTGGATTCTTGAGTCTCACTAACACTTGAACATTGCAGGGAAATTTGAGAGATTTTGTGAGATTATTAGAGTGATTAAACACGAGAGTAAACACGTGAGGGAGTGCTAGGTTAGTGCAATTTTACGTTTTCTTTGGTGTTGTGAATTTCAGGAAAAGTAAAAGATGTCTCAAGAGGGAGTACAACAACCCGATCTATCGGCTATACTAGCCATAATGACGGAACAACTCCGAACATTGAATGAACGGCAATTAACTGCAAATGAGCGGCAGCTAACTGCCGATGCAAGGATAGCTAAGGTGGAAGCGTTAGGTACCATTAATCCAGTTCCTATAGCCGCGAATAACCAACGTGATGGCCGTTTGTCTGATCTGTCCGAAGAAGATGACAACGCCCGTCGACCACGTGATGAGAATCGTCGGCCTAATCTTGCTTTGGTCCCTCCTAGGCGACTTGCCCGACGTGGTCCACAATTACCATATTCTGATTGGGAAGGAGAACCTGATGGGGGAGAAGGCTGGATAAATACAAGGGATGGACAGAGGAGAGAGAGACGAGACCGTCGTGATGGTAGGAGAGAACGGGAGGATGACCGTTTGGATGCTAATCTAAACAGCATCAAAATGAAAATACCTCCGTTTGAGGGTGCTGACGACCCTGATGCATACTTAACTTGGGAAAGGAAAGTAGATGCTATCTTCTTATGTCACAATTATTCGAAAGGTAAAAAGGTTCAGATCGCCGCAGTCGAATTCTGTGGGTATGCTAGTCATTGGTGGGAGCAGTTCAATCGGAAAAGGGCAGCTGTCTTAGCTGGTCCGATTGCTAATTGGGAAGAGATGAAGCAGGCGATGAGACAACGGTTTGTCCCTGCCCACTTTCACCGTGAGCTTCATCAACGGCTTCAAACCTTGAAGCAAGGCAGCAAGGGAGTTGGAGCATACTTTAATGAGATGGAAATTGCTTTGGCTCAAGCGAGGATTACTGAAGAAACTGAGGTAACGATGGCTCGGTTTCTTGCTGGTTTGAATGCAGACGTTGCCGATGCATTGGAGCTGACACAATACAATACTCTAGAGGAGATGCTTCATATGGCTCAAAAGATTGAGAAGCATAGGAAAGCTAGGAGTTCCTATAGGTCTATTGGGTCGACACCTTGGAAGAAGACGTCTTGGAATAAGGATGACAAAACGGCCCCTGCCGTTTTGAAGGGATCTGCCAGTGCTGTTGTTCCTTCTAAAACGGCACCTACCAAACCTTATACTCCACCAGTGGATCGGCCAGCCACTAAGGAAATTATCTGTTTCAAGTGCAACGGCCGAGGGCATAAGAAATCAGAATGCCCGAATAAAAGAGTTTTCATCATCAGGCCGACTGGCGAGGAAGAATCGGATGATGAACAGGAGGAAACGGAACCTGAGGGAAACGGTCAGACCGATTCGGATATTGACCATCAGAGAGGTGACCATGTTCGGTTGCTTGTAATCCGACGGACCCTGAGCGTACAGTCCACAGAAGAAGTGTGTGATGAGGAGCAACGAATCAATCTGTTCTACACCCGCGGGGTGATTGATCACAAGGGCTGTTCCATTATCATAGACAACGGAAGCTGCACCAACTGTGCCAGTGCGCTGATGGTTCATAAGCTGGACTTGCCAACGGTAAAGCATCCGAAACCGTATCATCTACACTGGATGACGGATGACAACGGTATTAAGGTAACCAAACAGGTGCTTGTTAAGTTTCGTATCGGCAAATACCAAGATGAAGTTCTCTGTGATGTTGTGCCGATGCAAGCAAGCCATATCCTCCTTGGACACCCATGGCAGTTTGATCGCGCAGCGAATCATGATGGGAAGAGGAACCTCTACAAGTTGGTTAAGGATGGTCAGAAGTTCACCTTGGCACCGTTAACACAAGCTGAAGTGTTTGAGGATCAGCAATGGCTTGCTAAGTCACATGCTGAATATGAAATTTCAAAATAGCTTGCGAGAGAAAAAGAAGGTTTGAGTGTGAAATATATAGAGGGAAACACTGAGAGTGTGAGCCTTAAACATTCGCATGAAAACAGTAAGCATGCAGAGGGAGAGTGTAAACAGTCGCATGAAAACAGCAAACATGCAGAGGGCGAGTGTAAACATTCGCACGAAAAGAGTAAGCGTGCTGAGAGTGGCATTGAGAGAAAAGGAGAGGTAAATAAAAAGAAATTGAGTGTATATGCCAAGGGGAGCGAAGTAAGGAGAGCCATGCTTTCTCATAACAATTGTTTTGACGCAAGCCGTCCTCTACTTCTTATCCGTTTTCGCTCTTATTGTTTAACCTCAAATGAAACGGAACGGCACCATACCGTTCCGATTGGTATATCTTCTCTCTTGCAGGAATTTGGAGATGTTCTACCCGAAGAAATGCCACCTGGCTTACCTTCGATTCGAGGCATAGAACATCAGATCGACTTTGTTCCTGGATCGGCAATTCCTCATCGGCCGGCTTACCGATCCAATCCAGAGGAGACAAAGGAACTGCAACGGCAAGTTGATGATTTGCTTGCGCGTGGGTACGTTCGAGAGAGTCTGTCTCCATGTGCCGTTCCAGTCATTCTGGTCCCAAAGAAGGACGGATCTTGGCGCATGTGTGTTGATTGTCGAGCAGTCAACAAAATCACTGTAAAGTATCGCCATCCTATTCCTCGATTGGATGATATGTTAGATGAATTAAGTGGTAGTATAGTATTTTCTAAAATTGATTTAATGAGTGGCTACCACCAAATTCGTATGAAAGAAGGGGATGAATGGAAAACTGCTTTTAAAACTAAGTATGGCTTATATGAATGGATGGTTATGCCGTTTGGCTTGACTAATGCTCCTAGCACCTTTATGAGGTTAATGAACCATGTACTTCGGCACTTAATTGGTAAATTTGTTGTAGTTTATTTTGATGACATTTTAATCTATAGCAAATCATTGGATGAACATGCTTTACATCTTAGGGAAGTTTTTCTAACACTTCGTGAGCAGAAATTATATGCTAAACCTAGTAAGTGTTCTTTTGCATTGGAACAAGTTGGTTTTCTTGGTTTCATTGTCAGTGCAGGAGGCGTTAAAGTGGATGAAGAGAAGATCCGCGCGATACGGGAATGGCCGACGCCGAAGGCCGCTACCGATGTGAGATCGTTCCATGGATTAGCGAGTTTCTATCGGCGTTTTGTAAAGGATTTTAGCACCATTGCCGTTCCATTGAATGATTTAACAAAAAAGAATGTTGTTTTCAGGTGGGAGCAACAACAGGAGGAGGCGTTTGCTACCCTCAAGGAACGGCTCTGTGCCGCTCCCGTGCTAGCATTGCCCGACTTCAGCAAGGCGTTTGAGATCGAGTGCGATGCCAGCGGGTTAGTAATCGGCGCCGTTCTGATGCAAGAGAAACGACCGATTGCCTATTTCAGTGAAAAGCTCAAGGATGCCCAACTCCGATATCCTACCTATGACAAGGAGTTCTATGCTCTTGTCAGAGCGTTGGAAACATGGCAACACTACTTGATGCCGAGAGAGTTTATCATCCACACAGACCATTTGAGCTTGAAATACCTAAAGGGTCAAGGGAAGCTGAATCGACGACATGCCGTTTGGATGGAATTCATTGAAGCCTTCCCTTACCACATTCAGTACAAGCAAGGTAAAGAGAATGTTGTTGCCGATGCACTATCTCGAAGGTACGTGCTCATTACTTCTCTAAATGCCAAATTGCTTGGATTTTCGCACATTATCGAACTCTATGCTACCGATTCTGATTTTGGTGATATTTATTTGCATGGCGTTTCTATTTCTGGTTCATAATTCTACAAGCATGAGGGTTATTTGTTTAAAGGCAAACATTTATGTATTCCTCATTGCTCTCTTCGTGAATTACTGGTGCATGAAGCCCATAGTGGTGGTTTAATGGGTCACTTTGGCGTGACTAAAACTTTGGATGTGTTACATGATCACTTTTATTGGCCTCACATGAAGCGTGATGTCGTGCGCATTATTGCTAGATGTTGGACTTGTCGTAGAGCCAAATCTAAATCTGCTGGTCATGGAGAATACATGTCGTTACCTGTTCCTTCTCATCCTTGGACCGATTTGTCCATGGACTTTGTCGTCGGACTACCCAGGTCTAAGAACGGTAAGGATAGTGTTTTTGTTGTGGTGGACAGGTTTTAAAAAATATCCCATTTTATTGCATGTTCGACTACTTCTGATGCTACTCAGATTGCTGATTTGTTCTTTCGTGAAGTAGTCTGTTTGCATGGTATCCCTTTGACTATTGTGAGTGATAGAGATACTAAGTTTCTTAGTCATTTTTGGCGTGTCTTATGGAAGAAGCTTGGTACTAAGTTATTGTATTCTACATCTTATCACCCACAAACGGATGGTCAAACAGAGGTGGTAAATCGGACTCTTGGCTCCCTTTTACGCACCCTAGTTCGTAAGCATGTTTCTACTTGGGTTGATCATTTACCGTTTATTGAATTTGCTTACAACCGTGCTGTTCATTCTACTACTCATTACTCGCCGTTTGAACTAGTGTATGGATTTAATCCTAGAACTGTTTTAGATTTAACTCCTTTTCCTTTGAGTGATGTTGTGAGTTTAGATGGTGCCCAGAAGGCTGATTTTGTCAAGCAATTACATGCTAAGGCGAAGCAGAACATTGAGCGCATGAATGAGAAGCTGATGCTGAAACGGAACGATGGCCGACGGCTAGTGACGTTCCAGGTTGGCGATTGGGTTTGGTTGCATATGCGCAAGGAGCGTTTTCCTGCCCAACGCCGCGGCAAGCTATCTCCTAGAGGCGACGGACCGTTCCAGATTGTCGAGAAGATCAACAACAATGCCTATAAACTGGCGTTGCCGAGTGAGTATGGTGCCGTTAGCTCTACCTTTAATGTTTCTGACTTAGAATTGTTTGATGCAGATGACGAGTATGGACTTTCAGCTGATGCCGATTCGGATTCGAGGGCGAATCCTTCCGAAGGGGGAGGGAATGATGCGAATCCACGCATCCAACTACCGTTACCACCAGCTGGTCCAATGACTCGAGCCAGAGCTAGAAAGCTTCAAGACCGTTTGTCATCTCTCATTCACAAGGAGCTGGAATGTGAGAGGACAAGTGAGGAAGCTGCACTTAGAGAGAAGACACCAAGAGTTGTGAATCTCCTTACTTTCACAATGACCGAAGATGATTCTGCCAGAAACGGCACTTGACCGTTTGTCACCAAAACGGCTCTTGTCCGATTCGTTCAAAACGGCTCCTCGTGAAAAACATATCTCCTCTCAGAGTCCGAGCGGACTTACACGATCGTATCACATCCATTTCCTCATCACCAAATAATGCCATCAAAAACATATCTCCTCTCAGAGTAACATCGACTTACCTCCTCCCAGAGTGACGTTCAACAAACTACCTCCCCCAAGAGTGACAACAACGAATCTACCTCCTCCTAGAATGACAGCAGTTCATCTCCTCCCAGAGCGACATCATCACTATAAGCTCGAGGTAAGACCGGCTGTGTCGCCAAAATTCGGATATGTAGGGGCAACCGTCTTTACTGCTTATCAAATACTTCGATAAGACAGTAAAGAGGGGGCAACTGTTGGTACCCGAATTTTGACGCCATTTTTAATTAATTTTTGCATTTCTGTTGTTTAGTTAATTTACTGGCATTTTCAGTTGATTTACTGTCGCTAGCATTTTTAAGTGTTTCATCGCATTTTAGCGTCATCGTTAGCATCGTCAGCTTTCGAAATCGCATTTTTAATTTTTCGTCATGTATTTTCATTATTATTATCATTATTATTTTTAGCCTTAAAAGTCACATTTTTAACTATCCGGCAGTCGTTTGCTAGTTTTTTCTTTGTTTGAGGTCATCTCATGAATTTTAAGATTTTTAATATTTTAGCGTATTTTTTTTAGTATTTTTATTATTTTATTATTATTTTCATTTGAGCTTTGATTGGACCCGAGTAAGTCCGCTCGGACAATAGCTCGACTTTAAAATGTTTTCCATCAACTAGTTGCTAGCTTTTTTTCCGATCGCAACGGTCTACAACGTTTTGTGTAATTTTCGGCGTAACGTCTTTATTTTTCCGTTCAAACGTTTCACATTTTTGAACGCGAAAATAAACACGTTAAACGAGAAATTTTCGTCATTCGCTGTAGACGGTTAAACCCGTCATATTTTTCTCTACGCGACGGTACCTGCGGCTCGAAAAGTCAGAACGTTTGTTCGCAGGAACCGGCTCGAGGCCATTTAAATCAGATGAAAGGCCATTTAATCATGGCCATTGATCTGGTCAACCAAGGAAAGTCAACCAGATCAATGGCCCTTGAATTATCTAGCATGGTGCACATGCACAGTGCACGCACGAGCAAGACAGCAAAGTCCTCTCCCGAGCCACCTGCTCCCATCGCGTCCTAGCCAGCCCATTGCTTCCTGTCCCTCCGCCATCATCACAGCTAGCACCCTAGCTCCGCCACCTCGACGTCCGGCCAAGCCACGCGCAGCGCTCGTCCTTCACCCCACGCGATCCTTCGGCTATAAATACAAGCCTCCCAAGCTCGTTCAAACGGCACCAATTCAGCAAGAAAACTTGCTCTCTCTCCCCTCTTGATCATTTTGCTCATATTGAGCGACAATCGCCCAGTTTAAAAGCTTGAGAGTAAGCTTTCTCTCTCTAAGCGTTTTCGTTCATTTATGCATGTTTTCTTTTTAATTTCGTTTGGCTTGATTTCAAGCAAATAAATTGATTGTTTTTGTGCTATTAATTCACATACATGCTGTAGATTAAATACACACTTTCAATTTTGAAAATCGTTAGCTAGATTGTGCGAATTAACTAGTTTTTGATAATTAATGGTTTTGTCATTTTTTCGAAATTAAATTTTGTACGAGTCAAACTAAAAATCGGGGCTTGTACGGTCGGGAAGTCGTCGAAGAGATGAACATTTTGGTACGAACGATTTTTAAATCGGCCACCTGTGGCCGGAGCTTTGCCGCCGGCAGTACGCCGGAAAGGTGACGATGAACAGTGCCAGGCCAAACGGCACTGTTCACGCGGGAATGGGCTTGGCCCATTCCCATTTAAATTTTTATGGGCCAGGCACTATTCCTCGCCCATTTTCATGTCTTTTCATTTTTTTCAAGTGGGGCCAACCCAATTTCAATTCTTTCTGAAACCTCGGATCACGCTTTTTCGTAAAAATAATTCGTATGCTTCGTATGATTATTTTTCGTACTATCAACTGTTTAATTTTCTGTACCTATCAACTGTTTAAATTATTCGCACTTTACTTTTCCACACCTTAATTTTCCGCAATTTCCTTTCGGCAATTTAAATTTAATACCGCCTACATGGTCGGTCGCAAAAATCAACTGTTTAATTTTTCGCACTTTAATTGTCCCCAATTTACTTTCGGCAATTTAAATTCAATACCGCCTACATGGTCGGTCGTAATATCAATTGTTTTATTTTCTGCAATAGCAACTGCTTTAATTTTTCGCAAACTGCCGGAAATTCTTCCGCAATATCAACTGCTTTAATTTTTCGCAAACTGCTGGAAATTCTTCCGCAATATCAACTGTCTATTTTTCTGCAAATATCAATTGTTTTATTTTCTGCAAATATCAACTGTTTTAATTTTTCGCAAATCTTTCTGCAAATATCCAACTGTTTATTTTCTGCAAATCATCAAACTGTTTTAAATCCCCTGTGAATCGTCAACTACATTCAATTTTTCTGCAAATCATGTCTGCATTTAATTCTCGCATGCGTCAAATAAATCATTTTTCGCACGCAATCATATCATCATTTAGATTCTCGTATGCTTAAAATCAATCAATTTTCGCATGCAATCAACCCAGCATCTAAATTCTCGTATGCGTAAAATCAATCATTTTTCGCATGCAATCAACATAGCATTTAAATTCTCGTATGCTTAAAATCAATCATTTTTCTCATGCAATCAACTCAGCATTTAATTTTTGTATGCGTGAAATCCATCATTTCTTGCATACAATCAACTGTCATTTAAATTTTCGCACTCATAAAATTGCTTATTTATTTCTCAAGCTATCGCTAACACTCTCATTTTGTAGGGTTTAAATTCAAGCTTCGCTCGAAAGTACGCCTTTCAATTCCTTTTTATTCATTCAATGCTTTTCGCAAATATCAATCGTACGCATGATATATAGAACAGCTAGAATTAAAATCAACCCATATGAACAACGTGTTTAAAGAGTTACTTAAAATGCCATGTTCATATGATTTTAAATTCTCGTTTATATTGACTGCATGTACATGGGGACTTTCGATCCCACATCAGTTTTCCACTTCAAAAATCTATCATTTAAATTTGTACTCTGTTAGCAACCCATGTTAGGACCACGTAGTAATTAATTTAATCATGCATGGCCCGATGATGAAAAAGAGGGCGCTCATTCAGTCTTACGGAAATTTCAGTCCCATCACGTTGCGGTCAGGAATAATCAATCAATCTTGATAAACGGTAACCCCGTCAGACAGATTTTTTTATTATTCCCGAACGGTCACGGACATAGAAAAGACTAAAGTGACGATTCCTCTGTGGGCCCCCTTTTTCAAAACGCATTTTTCAAACACCTTTTTAAACACCTCTCTCATCAACCGGTAACCGTTTTCGGATGTGACTCGGGTGCCTAACACCTTCCCGAGACCATAATACGACCCCGAACCTTTGTCTGGGGTCCAGACCCCTTTTTTGCGCCTTTAGTTTTTTTACTTATTATATTTTCTATGCCATGACGATTAAGGTTCCCTAAGCCTAGCAACCAAATTAGGGTGGCGACTTCATTGCATGCTGCTAGGCGTCCTTTTACGCCGAGCATCTGAAGGTCTCAAATTTCGTTGCACACTCGCGAATTACTTTTTTCGTAATTTTCGTGGGGCGCGACAAAATGCTACAGTAAAAACCAGCCGGTTCAATCCGATTTAATCCGATTTTATCGTCTAAGATTTATCGGTTTAATGTGTAAACGGTTCCGGACGGACCAGCATCTACAATCCGGTCGAACCCGGTTCAACCCGGTTGAACCACCAAATTTTTGAAAATGGTTCGCTGTCCGGTCCGGTTCTTATAACACTGGTCTTAAAAAATATATAAAATTATTACAAAGATAAATCCCTTTAACTCATTTTAAAAAAGAGAAAAAATAGAAATTCAAGTTACAATTCTGTCACACATATCATGTCATCATCAATAAATAAAGTGACATTTAGAGGCGGAGCGAGTGGGCCAGGGTGGGTCTGAGCCCCTTCACCCTTGACCCATTTTTTATATATATATACCAATTAATTTTTTTATATATATTTTTTACATTTTTTATTAATAATTAATTAATTACTCCCTTCGCTTTTTTACTTGATGCGAGGAGAGAAATCACAAATTTTAAGACAGATGAGCCCTTATCAGAAAATAAATATTAAAAAAAATTATGGTGAACCCGTGTCTGAAATAATATTAAAAAATTAAAAAAGTGATTGTGTTAGTGGACCCGCGTAAAAAATAATATAAAAAATTAAAAAAATGACTTTATTAGTGGGCCTTTGTCATAAAATAATATTAAAAAATTAAAAAAGTGACTTTATTAGTGGGACTCTTCTCAGAAAATAATATTAAAAAAAAGAAGCACGACGCACAAAAGCGTCAATTAAAACCACACTTTGGTTTTTACTCTCCTCGCGTCAATTAATAATTGACGGAGGGAGTAATTGTGAAAGTTAAGAGATTTAAAATTTAAATCTACAAAATTGTAAGAAAATATTGATATACATTTTAACAATTTATACTTTTACTAATAAAAAGTATTACTATATTTAATATATATCTTTATTTTTTCAATTATAATTTATAGGAAAATTAAAATTTGATTAAATTAAAATTAGAATTATTATTTAAAACATGATAGTCAAAATTTTAGACAAAGGCTATTATATATATATCCAATTTATTCTAAAATATATACAATATTTTTTAAATATTGACGTTGCCCTAAGGAAAAGTTTCTAACCCCCCGAGTGACATCGCAAACGGATGATCCTTAACGGTAGCAGGTCCTTATAGAATTAAAAAGATACTACAAGACGTCATTAATAAAATGAAAATTTAGAGGATGGTCTAACCGGTTAACGATAAGCTGCAAACTTGATAGACTAGACTACGTTCTCCTCCACTGTAAGAAAGGGAGTGATTTGTTATTCTTTAGAGATACATAGTTAAAAGTTTTCCCCATTAAGAAAGAAATTATACACTAAGTTTGCTTTTCACTCAAGGGCAAAAGATCTCTAAACTAATAAAATCATTACATATATTATTAATGGACATCATCTAAGGTTTTAAAATTTCAAATTTTGTAATTCTTATCTTTTATAACCACCTATATGTAATAATCTCAATGGTTTGGTGATATTTGTTTATACACTAAAATGGAAAACTCGGAGTAGTATATAATTTCTCTTTTGAATAGAATATTTATTGCCAATGGATATATATAGTTCAATAATTGTATTATTGGTGATAAAAATACTACTAAAGAGTCAGACCCATTTTTCAACTTTTCCGGTCCAACATTTAATAATGTATATGCATGTACACATCATTTGTTTCACTGTTCGTCTAGAAATTAAAGATGAAAGGTAAATTTATTTATTGATTTTTCATCTTTGGTTCAACGAGAACCAAAATTTCACATGACATGTTTTTATTTTTTCAAGAAAGAAAATAGTGATGAATAAATAATTAATTTAGTTTAATTTTGGGTTTCCTTGTGTAAAAAAAAAATTAATGCAGAGTCAAGAGCAATGATAAGGTACTATGCAACAAAATATGCAGACCGAGGCCCTAATCTAATTGGAGGGACATTGGAAGAGAAAGCAGTGGTGGATCATGGGTTGAAGTTCAACGAACTGGTGTACAGCATTGTGTTTCAAGTTGTGATATTGCCTCGAATGGGGGAGCACACGGACTTGATGCTAGTTCGGACGTGCGAGCAGAAGCTGGAGAAGGTGCTTGATGTGTACGAGAAGAGGCTAGCAGAGAGCAGTTATCTTGCCGGAGATTTCTTCTCATTGGCTGATTTAACTCATCTTCCGGGCATTCAGTACCTTACTAACTAAGGAGGGATGGCGCATCTAATCAAGGAGAGAAAGAATGTCAGTTCCTGGTGGGAAAAGATCACAAACCGCGCCGCTTGGAAGAAACTTATGACTCTGGCTCATCAGTAACCGTCCTGCTTCTCTTAAGTCCTTGCTACTATTCCCCGGTGATTGGTAATGATGCGTTGTTTGAAGTTAATTACTACCGTAAAAATGTTATCCATAGTTCCATATGCTAATAAAGTATCCGAAATTATTGTTAGTTAACTTGGCTGATAAATGCATACTATGATGGAGTAGGTATTGAGTTTAATTCATGATGGTAGGAAGAGTTAGATTTATAAACTTTAAGGTTGCGTTTCACAACGCAAAATTTCTGTTTTGTAAAATTTTCTGTTTTGCAAAATTTTCAGTTTTTGCAAAACAACAGAAAATTTTGCAAAATTTTCAATTCTGTTTCATAGCTACAGTACGTTTTCTGTTTTGCAGAATGCATTTTTCAGCTTTAGAAAACTCGAAATCGTATTCACCTAATAACTATTTCTTATTTTTTTTGAAAAACAAAAGCTACTACTTTTGTTAAATCAATTTTATTTTAATTAAAAAACAATGATAATGTTTTTTTGAAAAAAATAATAATAAACTAAATAGTAGCCTATTTTAAGTTTGTTAAAGATCAAATATAAATATGCTAAATATATTTATGTCTAAATCCAAAAGCACAAGCCATTTAGGGGAAAAAAATTTTGAAAAATTTTCAGAAAATTTTCCAAAATCTGTTTCACGGCAAGATTTTGCAAATAGAAAATTTTCAGCAAATTTTTCAGTATTAACACTACAGGTTTAGAAAATTTTACAAACGCCATATTTGAGGTTTTGCAATTGCAAAACGGTTTTTCAGAATGGCAAAAAGGCATTTGGGAACCCTGGACTTTGGCGTTTTATTTTATGGGAACCCTCAACTATTTTTTTATTTAATCACCCCCCCGACTTCTTTACATTTTATTTAATCACAACCCTACCGTCACGTTTTGCTGATGTGGCACCGTTATGTGCCACATCATACACTTTCTCGATGCCACGTCAGCAACTTGCCACATCATCCCAGCCACATCAAGAAGCAAGCCACGTCATCAAACCAGGGGGGTAATTAAATAAAAATATAAAGTTCAGGGTTGTTTTATGTCTTTTTGCCATATTTATTTTATTATACTTTCTATTTTTGTTTCTTTTTTATTTTTTCTTTGGATGGAAATGGAGGAAGAAGACAGAAGTTATAAGGTTATAACTATGTAATAGAAAGAAGAAGAGTGGTCGGCGGCACATGGAAATGGAGGAAGAAGACAGAAGTTATAAGGTTACGAAAAATAAATACAATTAAGGGGTAATAATTATTTTTCTGAATTTTTAAAATCAATTACAGTATTTTTTTGGATTTTAAAAATTAATTACATTATATTTCTAAATTTTTAAAATTAATTACATTATTTTTCTGAATTTGGGTTATTGAATGAAATTAGGGAAAATGACATAAAACAACCTTGAACTTTAATATTTTAATTAATTGCAACCCTTAACTCTTTTTATTTATTTAATTACCCCCCGGCACACTTCCGACATGTCTTGTTGACGTGGTAAGTTGCTGACGTGGCATCCAGTAAGCACATGACGAGGTACATAACGGTGACACATCAGCAAAACATGACGGTAGGGTTGTGATTAAACAAAATGTAAAGAAATTGGGGGTGATTAAATAAAAAAATAGTTGAGGGTTCCCATAAAATAAAACGCTAGAGTTTAGGGTTCCCAAATGCCTTTTTGCCTTTTCAGAATTAACACTACAAGTTTAGAAAAAATGTAAAAAATCCCAAAAAAATGTAAATAATCCAAAAAATGTAAAAATTCACAATAAAATGTAAAATATCTAAATAAAATTTAAAAATTATAAAAAAAAATTAATCTAAAATTCCATAATTTTTTTTAAAAATTCCGAAAAAAATGTAAAAACAAAAAAAAATAATCTTGAATTATTTGGACATGAAATTACTTGTTCAAAAAAATTGTAGAAATCCTAAAGAAAATTAATTAATAAAAAAATTCCAAAAAAATTGTAAAATCTAGAAATTAATCTAAAAATCCAGAAAAATCTTAAAAATTCAAAATTGGAATTAAAAATTAAATATAAATATAATATTTTCGTTCATGAAAATAAAATACATATAAAATATTCTTGAATTATTTGTTCATGACCTGAATACTACAAATTTAAACATTCAAAAAATACTTAATTTAACTTGTTACTTCTTCATATTCTAACAATTATTATAATTAGCCGATAATTGATCTGCAATATCTTCTCTCACCACTTTCATTAGTTGTTGTTGGGACATATCCACTTGAATACCTTCTTGTGTCACAGTAGCTTTGTTCTTGTTTAAATTTTGCTGACCTTCTATACCATGTTCTGCGAACAGTCGATTAGCTCTATCTTCCATTCGAATAAAATTGTGCAGTGTACAACAAGCTAGAGGTATTTGCCTTTGACGGCGAAGAGGATAATTTGGAATGGACTTTAAGATTGGAAATCTAGCCTTCAGAACACCAAAAGCCCTTTCAATCACATTTCTCAATGACGAATGTCGATAGTTAAACAATGCATATTTTCTTGTTATCCTTCCTCGTCCACGAAAATCATTTAAGTGATACCGTTCACCACGATAAGGAGCTAAAAATCCATGAATGTTTGGATAACCAGCATCAACTGCATAATAGTAGTTTGCCAAAGATAAATAACAATCAGACATTTGTAGTAAACCATTAATGTAACAGCTAATAAATATCGTTATAAATTACAAAAATAATATTTTACCAGCTGCAGGAATAGGAAAACCATTATCTTGTCTTGTCAATGCATCAAGAAAGATGCGTGAATCATTAGTTGTGCCTTCCCAACCAGTATACACAAAGGTAAATATCATATCATGTGAACACGCTACCATAACATTTTCAGTAACAAGTGCTTTTCTACCCCGAAAAGTTTTTTGTTTTTGGGCAGGACACCAAGCTGCGACATGAGTAACATCTATAGCACCTATGCATTTCTAAAACGGAAAAAAATACACAGATAAGTTTAATATTCAAACATAAAGGTTGTGATTGGATTTAAACTTTGCAAAATATGTTATACTGAGGGTATCAATCTACATAAATTATGAGGGTAGACATGTCTAAAATAACATTATTATTTTTTTAGATTAACAATATGGATTTATTGAACTAGAGTAAAAAAAAAAATTCAATGTTTAACATTCATTACAATGTTAAACATTGAATTTTACTCGTATGATTTTAATTAGGAGTATTAGTTAGTTAAATATCAATTATGAGGTATTTTTAGCATAATTTGTATCAACTTACATAAATTACAAGGATAGATATGTCTAAAATAACATTTTTTTAAGATTAACAATATGGATTTATTGAACTAGAGTAAAAAAAAAAAAATTAGAAAATATTTGCAAAATAGAAAATTTTACAAAATTTTGGCTGTGAAACAGCTTTTGCAAAATTTTCAGAAAAGTTTCTGAAAATTTTGCACTGTGAAACAACCTCTAAGCTTTTATTGTAAAACAAGAAGAGCCATTTATTGATGATATATGCTTGTGGAAATGCAACAATTAAACTTTTAATTGTACTTGTGTTTTAAATATGGTTTTTATAATTTTTAATGCATCAGGGAATCAAAATTAATGTTAATTGAGCGTATTTAATAAAGCGATTGAGCGCAATTTACTAGAAATACATTAAAAACAGTAATCAATTATTACCTTAATTGTTATGAAAACGGGTTGGGAGTCACTTTTCCTTATCCTTAAAAAAAATGTGATTTTTATAATTTTGAAAACTTTGGGGAATTAAAATTAGTGTTGATTGGACGTAATTAATACAACAATTAAGAAAATTGGCTAGAAATACATTAAAATAGTAATTAATTAATACATTAATTGTTATAAAAGTGAGTTTGGAGTTATTTTTTGGAGGACAGAAGAAGAACTATTAGTTTACTTAAGTTTCTAATTTTTAATTCGTTGTAATTAAAAGTTTAAGAAACAATAAATGAAATGAATTTCCTATACGTGGCAACAAAATTTATGAACTCATATATAGATTATTTCAGCGAAGTTGAAGAAGAGAGTAACAGATTATTCATGATGAAAATTCGGATATACACAACATCTTAAGTAATGGGATCAGAAGGGGTCATGGACCTCTTAGAGTTCAGTTCTACGATATTTTCTCTAAACATTTTGTATGATAAGAGATTTAAAGAAAGGAGGGTATTCTTATAGTTCGTAAGATTATCCATCAACCAAACAACAGAAATACTTAGAGAGACAAAAAAATATGAAAGTCAAGAAAAAGACGCCACAAAACAACAGTTTTATGGGTAATTCCATGGTTTGTGCAACGACATCATGAACGAAAGCATGAAACCGTAATTGTAATACCAAAATAAAGATTTCATGGGTATGACCATACCCATGGCGAACTCGATCTGAACGCTGGCGGCATTCTTAACGCATTTAAGTCGGACAGGAAGTAGTGTTTCTAGTGGCGGATGGGTAAATCATGCGGAAGTAGTGTTTCTAGTGGCGGATGGGTAAATCATGCGGAAGAACCTGGCATTGGGATGGGGGACAATCACTATAAAAAAAAACTGTCCCATTCCCACGGAATTAGTCGTAAGTTTTGATAAAATTTTCGACAGAAAAGGGTTCGTCAAAAACTATCTTTTTTTGTGGGCGAAGTGTGACACAAAACTCTTTCGATTGAATGTTTTGTCGAAAAAAAGGGCGGGGAGCATATGCAATGAAAATTTCCTCGCAAAAGCTTCTGATGGACACTTCATCAAGATATTTGCTTATTTGGAATAGAATTTCTTTCGAAAGTCCCTTTACAGCAACGAAAATCTTTTATGTCGCAAATGTTATTAAATAAATTAATATATGAAATAAATAATTATAATAAAATGTTAATACATTTATTCAATTTATATATTAACAATTTAAATTATTTAACATATAAATTAATATGTTAATATTACTTAACTAATAATATTCATACCCCAAAAATAATTAGAAAATATATGGTAGTATAGTATTTTGTTAGGTAATATGTAATCCAAATTAAAAATATTTATTAATTATGAAATATGTTAAATTAAAATAAGTTATTTGATTTTTATACTAAAATTTAATGTATTAATAATTTCTAGCCCAAATTCAATTTTTTATATTAAAAATTAATCTATACTAAGTAAGTTACTTAACATACAAAATAATTTTCATAAAATTTGGTCAATAGTGTACGGATCTCATTTCTTGAGATCTACGCTGTCGTAAATAGCCATGTGCCAACCCTGTTTTTCAATATTTTTACTCAATGTGAGGTTTCAAGTATCACCCGAATGATGATATTCTCTGCCAGTCAAGATGGCTCCTCTTGGTCAAAAAACCAACCACGAAAGGTGTTTGTTCCACTCTGTCCAGAAATAACTCTTTTCTGCTCCCTTTTCACTCTTCATGCTCAAAAACTATTTTCTGTAAAAAAATTTGGAAATCGTACTTATATCAGTAGAATACCATTCAAAATGCATGAAAATAGGTGGTAAAAACTAACACAAAATAAATCCAATTAGGCGTCCCGAGTTTGAATCCGGAGAGGAGCAAATGGGAGGGAGGGGCACACCATGGGGGAGGAGCTTGTGTGATGCGCTATGAATCACACGCATGTGTGACGTGTCACACGGATTTCGATAAATTAACACAAGTTAGTTAATTCACGTTAGAGATTGTTAGTAAAACTATAATTCTCAAACCTTAATTCTTTTGATTATTTGGATAAATTACCACAAGTTGTTAGTTAATTCACGTTAGAGATTGAATTAGATCTTTGGATTTCATCCAAATTCCATTTTTTTCTAGCTGTTTACATTTCAAGTTTTTAAATCCAATATTATTTATGAACTCGATCCTTATTGAAATACAAGAGTTGATTGCGAATTTCATTGTTCTTATTTATATTGATATTCTTGTTGGTTGTTTGTTCATAAAATATCATTAAAAAATCTAGAAATAATATTAATAATTCTTGAAGTTATATTATTTTTTTCATTAATTCTTCATATTTTGAGCCGTAATTTTTTTTTATCTTAGTCCACCTCCTAAATGATAGCGTTTGTATGCAAAGGGCATGGATTTATTAAAGACAAGTGTAAGAATGGATACATCTGTAGTATTGATGTAATTAACTATACTACATGTTCACTACTAAAAAATAAGGCTTTATACACAAAGAAATCGGTCTCTTATTTGTCACTAATGTGTCATGCACGCGACATTTGTCTCAATAATTTTTCCTCTCGGGTGCAAGATATATTCCCTCATAACAAGTGAGCCTTCGCAGGGATTGAACGTAAGACACGGGGCAAGGTTCAAGCATCCCTTACCACTTTTTTGCACATCATACGTTTCCTTTTTCCTTTCTTTTGTACAACTATAGCGCAAGAATCTCTAATTTATCTATGGTTTTTCTTTTTTCTTTTCTTTTTTTAAAAAAAAAAGTTTGTAGGCTTATACTTTCTTCTTTTTTTATACACCATAACGTATGATATAATTTTTTTTTTGCGAAAAAAATAATTAATTATGAGTCTCCATTAACTCTGACTTTCAGGCATAAGATATGTGCACTGTACTATTAAACTACAACACATCGTATAATCTTAAGATATTTTTATGTATATAATTAGAGTAATGTTTGGTGTAATAACACTTACTAATTTTTGACTTAAATACACACATGTTATTTTATATTAACTTAGCACTTTTTTTTAATAAGCGGAGCTGAGATTCGAACCTAAGATTGAGTTTCTATTAATCCTTACTTGATAGTTTATTTTATCAAACTAAACACTAACAAACAAAAAATACTCAATCATATATTATCACATCAGTGAGTAAAAATATTAGTACATGCCTACTTATAAAATAATATAGAATTTGACTAATCCGGAACTAATTCGTATAAAATGGAATAATATTGTCTTTGACCGATTTACATGGGTAAAGTTTAGTTCTCCTATTAATGAACTATAATTACCGAGTTTGACTTAATTATACGTCAAAAGGATCTAATAAAAAACATAAAAACGTAAAAAACAAACTCAAATTTAGAATACAATAAAAAATATTAAATAACCATTTTTTTTGTCAAAAATTAAAAGTAGATAAATATTTTTTTCAATAACAAGTGGTTAGTAGTAGGTTATAAATATGTCCTTGTGCACTTCTCCCTATTTATTTCTAGCCAATTTATCAACATATTAATTAGTCACAAATATTTTTTATAACTACTAATCGTCAATAAGTAACAAGTGGTTACTAGTAATGAATATTTGTTTGTCACTATAGAGCGTCACTTATATTGTCACTATATCATTTTAATGCTTTTATTTTTTTAAATTCTCATAGTTTAGAGACAGAATTACTGATACATTTTTATTTATTAACAAATGGTCGTTAATAGGTTACAAGTATGCCACCACGCACTTCTCGCAATTTATTTATAAGATATATGTCATTTTATAAACACATTATGGATAATAAAAAAATTATCATTAGAAATTGTCCCCAAATTGTTGTTGTTGGAGTCTCAAATGACCAATTAATTTTTTTTCTAGACAAACTTATTTTGGTCAGTAATTTGTCCCCTAAGAATCACTATTAGTGACAAATAGAATTTGTCATTAAAAGTTGGACTCTAAAGCCTCATTTTCTAGTTGGGAGGATTTTGTGAGAGATAAAAAAGAGGAATATTCCCTCTTTAGCCCTAACATGCCTAGGACAAATTTCCTTTTTTCATTGAAGGTCAGTCACATGATAGTTTTTTTTGTCTGTTTTCAGAAGCGCGCTTGACTTATGTTTTAACGCGTGTTGTTTGGCATCTGTTACCCAAGTGTCACCTGCAGAAGATGAGTAGAGGGACCAATTAAGATACTGGTCCCTTTGAGTCTTTGCTAGAGGGATATCCTTTGCTGAACCTTTCTAAACAAGGTTATGACGGTTTTTCTTTCTATCTATAGTAAGGGCTTTGCCCTAATCCCTACATTAGAGAAGAAAGGTACCTAGCGGTGTTATTAGGGAGCTCATTTAAACTAGTCCTAAGTAGATTACTTAGGCATTTTATGGAGTACCGAACCCGTAAAAATAATTATAATTATAACTTAGCACCATTAAACAAAATGGATTGAAGACAGATCTGTTGCATTAACAACACGATGTGGGGACGTGACCCTTCACAACGCTTAACAGACAATATGTACGGACGTGACCAGACACAACATTATCAGACGACATGTGCGGACGTGACCAGACATGACATTAACAACACGATGTGGGGACGTGACCCTTCACAACGCTTAACAGACAATGCGTGCGGACGTGACCAGACACAACATTATCAGACGACATGTGCGGACGTGACCAGACATGACATTAACAACACGATGTGGGGACGTGACCCTTCACAACGCTTAACAGACAATATGTGTGGACGTGACCAGACACAACATTATCAGACGACATGTGCGGACGTGACCAGACATGACATTAACAACACGATGTGGGGACGTGACCCTTCACAACGCTTAACAGACAACATGTGCGGACGTGACCAGACACAACATTATCAGACGACATGTGCGGACGTGACCAGACATGACATTAACAACACGAGGTGGGGACGTGACCCTTCACAACGCTTAACAGACAATATGTGCGGATGTGACCAGACATAACATTATCAGACGACATGTGCGGACGTGACCAGACATGACATTAACAACACGATGTGGGGACATGACCCTTTACAACGCTTAACAGATGGTGTAAAAAGGGAAAGCAAGTTTTACCTTGAACTTACCGTATGAACTGAAATGGAGAGTGGTTGACCGTAAGGGAACGAGATCCACCACACGAAGTTGATTTGGGAGTGGTAACGTACTCCATTCGATGCTGATTGGATTTTGATGAAAATCCAAGATGGCGAGGGCTTTACAACGATGTTGTCATCGAAGACCCATGGTTAAGGAGTGGTGATGTTCTCCATTCGATATTTGATTGGATTTTGATGAAAATCCAGGGCGAGGGCTTTACAACGATGTTGTCATCGAAGACCTGTGGTTGAGATTTCACTAGAGCATATTTGTATCCTGCAAATTGAAAGGAAGCAAATACAAAGCAGCGACAGATGGAAAAAGGAGAGAGCAATTGACCTAAATATTCTTACATTTAACCCAATGCTTGCCCCAAGTTTTTTTTGTTTGGAATGAAAATGATTTCTTTATTTAAGAACATAAATTCAAACCTTTTTTTTCCTTTTGGATAAAAATGTTCGTTCATTTTTCGTTATAGGGACATGATTGATTTAAGTCTAGATAGCGTCTACGTCTTGTTCAAGAAATAATGACCTCAAGGATAAGACTTTCCCACATTTTACAGCCGTAAGCAATCCTCACCTGATATTAGTGTTTGCACTCATGCTCTGAAACAAGGTTAAGTGTTTTACGCTCATAAAGATGCAACTAACATGATACATAATTTTCAATTCGCAATGTCAATACGAGTGAATAGACTTCAAATGAAGATGCACATGCATGGGCGTTCTAATAATCGATAGGACTTTTACAGAAAAGAATGAAAGGACATGAAATGTCCGGAAAGGAGCTTGTTTTGGGAAAAGATTTCTTTGCTGAGGAGTTGGAAGGCTTTTGATGAGTGATGCTTTGCTGATTGGCCCTGATGAGGGCGAGGTGTGCGAGTTCTTTCGCTTTTTGCTGGGGATGCTTTCTGGACAGAGTGCGTGAGCTCTGGGATCCTTGCTGGGGGTGCTTTTCGGTTGGCCAGGGGCCCTTTGCTCAAGTCTTCGCTGGGGAGTGTCGTCGCTGTTCTCTTCGCGATCTGCTGCATGGGTTGGCCTTGGGCCCTTTTTCTTCTCGGGCCCTTACTAGGGAGGCTTGTTTTGAGGTTTCTCGAGTTGGCCTTGGGCCTTTTTTGCTCGAGTTCACTGGGGAAAGTTTTCTTCGAGGTTTCTCGAATTGAGTTGTCCCCGGGTTGTGCTTGCTTTGGCTCTTCGATTGTGTGTACTCTTCGAATGTCTCTGAGCATTTCTCTCTCTCTTTCCCCCCTTTTTTTTTTTCTTTTGATTCTCTCTTTCTTCTTTTTCTTTTGATTCTTTATTCTTTTTTTCTTTTCTTCTTTTTTTTTTTTTTTGCTCTCTTTTCTCTCTTTTTTTTGATTTGAAATGCATCAGAGCAGAGCAAGCACAACTTTTGTCTTGATCTCTTCCCGTTTTGGCTTAAACCTCGGCCTTCATCTTCAGGTTTTTGATCTTTCTTCGGTGATAGCTCTCAGCGATCTTTCGGTGACCTTTTCCGTCTCCTTCGTCGTGTAATTGAACTTGGCGTGCTTTTAGTTCCGGCTGGCAATCTTAGCTGAAACTGCTCCTTGGCTCCCAGGGCATGAGTGATAGTGAAGGTTTTGGCGGGAATGATGGCATATATGGTGGAAAGAGGGAAGAAACGAAAAAAATGGAGTGAAAGTCCCACGTCATTTTATTGCTATCCCATGTCTAATTGCACATGTACCCTGGATATTATGCGAATTCAACTAGTATCTAGTCAGGCACTTACACTCATGAAAGAAACGAGGCGTGAAGGCCCAAAATACTCACAGGGATATGTTTTGTGATTGCTTACGTCTAAACATGCCATGGATATAAGAGCTAACAGACAAGATCATGTATGTTTCA
Organism: Viola odorata; assembly: GCA_963691705.1. Lineage (NCBI taxonomy): Eukaryota > Viridiplantae > Streptophyta > Magnoliopsida > Malpighiales > Violaceae > Viola > Viola odorata. Next base: position 33,360,863 of record OY829542.1, read on the forward strand.
TATAATTTCTAATGAACACACAAGTCATCCGTGTCGTGATAAAGTGATGAATATGTTTGATTCAAAAACGTTCAAAACGTGGGATTTTTATTTTCCCATCTTCTCCCCCCTTCTTCTTTTTTTTTTAGCCCAAGTTACACATGTATAAAGAGAATTTTTGCGAAAACTAAGAATTTTAGCCAACATGACGCACGCACTCTTGCAACAATGTAAATAGTGAAAAAAAATTACGAAAATGTAAATTGCGAAAATGTAAATTACGGAAACGTAAATTGCGGAAATGGAAATTGCAAAAATGTAAAAGGACAGCTTACCTGAAAAATGAGCTCTGACATTTTTCGACACTTTCTTTTGATCGTCACTTCACTTGCTTACCCCCAAGTTTACAAGTCTCGTTGCACGACTTCCTTGAAAAATGAGCTTTGACATTTTTCAAAGCCTTCCTTTGGTCGTCACTTCATTCGCTTGCCCCCAAGTTTACAAATCTCGCTACACTTGAAATGGAGAGACCAATAGTAAATTCCTAGGAAAAAGTATCCCAAGGTGTTGAATTAACGAAAAATATAAATATTGAAAAGAACACGTGGGTTGCCTCCCACGAAGCGCCCTTGTTTATAGTCGTAGGCTTGACTATGGCTTGCGTTTGAGTCTTATGTTTTTTGGATCAACATTCTTTTGAATTTCATTGCTTGCCCCCAAGTTTGCAAGTCTTGTTGCACCTGAAATGTAGAATCGCGGAAATACAAATTGAGAAAGCATAATTTACAGAAAAATAAATTGCAAAAGGGGAAATTGTAAAAACGTAAAGGGCAACTTCCCTAAAAATGAGCTTGGACATTTTTCCACGCCTTCTTTTGGTCGTCACTTCACTCGCTTGCCCCCAAGTTGGCATTCTCATTGCACAAAGCGCCCTTGTTTAAAGTCGTAGGCTAGACTATATGTACGACTTCCCTTCATACCTCCATCCTGCAAGTAGGAAAGAAAAGAAACTAATCAGTAGTGTCTAAAGTTAGAAATTTTGACAAAAGTGGGGGTGTGAACCGTCACACAAAATTTGATGAAAAGTGGGGGTTAGTTCGCCTCCTAGGAGCCATCGTTAACCTGAAAAAGACAAGTGAAAAGAAATAAAAGTGAGTATGGGCGATTCAATCCCAAGGCCTCCACGTTGCTCATTCATTTTCCGGCCACACTTTCACTTGATATTTTCATGGTGGTCGGAGAGGCGTGATCTCCTGGTTGTGGATGCTATGCGAAGGAAGCCTCTATTCATTCCAACGATATGGAGCAATCTGAGATGCTATCTGCGAAATCCAAATCAACAGGGGCAACCAATACCGCCATGCTAGGAAGATCTCTTTTACTGTGTGGTCTCAAATAACGCAGGGCCTGACGCTTGGTGAACTCAACCGAGGGGAGAGACGACAATCTTTTTATGAACTTGGAGTTTTTTGTGATAAACTAGGAAGACATGGCCATGAGTGAGCGATACTCGGATGTTTTGAATACTTGGTCTGATTTTTTGGAATTTCGGTGAGACGATTGTGTTTTATCCCGGAGGGATTTTCTCTTTTTGTTTTGCGATGGTTTTTTGAGTTTGTATTGGAGGGGTAATGGAAAGTTGAGGCGATTTAATAAATATCCGAAAGAGCATGACTTTATTAAAATTTTTTACAAGATGTAGTGAACTAGCCAGCTACCTAAATTCATCAAAAATGGCTAGACTAGATGAAGTTAAGGATCCTAGTTTACATAAAAAAGAAAAGGTTTGCTGATATCCGAGTCTTCCCATGAAGGTGTCAATCCTGGACATCAGAGTTCTCCTGCCAAAGGTACTCCATCGAGGCCAGCTCCCCTTTCTGCATCTCTAACTCAGCCTCTAACGTGGTAATTCGGCTTTGCAGTGCCTGATCGTTGAAACTTCGTTCCCCGAAAATATCAAGTGAAAGTAGTGTAGGTGCCGACATATTGAATGAGCAAAACGGGTCCTGTGGGACAAAAATAAAATTTTAAATGCAAAGTAACCTGCACGTGTGAGAAATTTGCAGTTCGTATAATAGAAAAATCACGTCAATATGCCAACAAGACAAATAGAGCCATGACAAACAGGTATAATCATGATGCATGTACTGGGGCTCTGATTCCGACATTTCTAACTGGCTTGAATGGTTCCCGGATGATACCATGAAAAGGTCCCTAAAGTGTCGTCCAGTCTCCCGATTTCTTGCGAAATCGTGTAACCTTTCGACTGGCTTTAGGGGTTCATCCAAGTTGGGATTGGTGAACACTACCCAGGACATGTGTCCTAGGGCGTCACTACTACCCTCCTAATTTGGTAATTGTCCCCTAGGTGTATGGCGCTATGAAATGCATATGACAATTGATAAAGCAAATAAATGAACAAACCAACAATTGATCAAAGCAAATAAATAAATAAACAAATAAAACACCTCTCTAAAAAGATAAAACCGGCTCCGACCCTAAAGTCCCAGTGAAGTCGCCAAACTGTCGCGCCCCGAAAATTAAAAAATCCGCGAGTGTGCAACGAAATTTGAGACCTTACGATGCTCAGCGTAAACAGACGCCTCGCAACATGCAATGAAGTCGTGGCATAAGAAATATAATAAGTAAAAAAAACTAAAGGCACAAAAAAAGGGTCTGGACCCCAGACAAAGGTTCGGGGTCGTATTATGGTCTCGGGAAGGTGTTAGGCACCCGAGTCACATCCGAAAATGGTTACCGGTTGATGAGAGAGGTGTTTTAAAAAGGTGTTTGATAAAATGCGTTTTGTTTTGAAAGGGGGCCCTTAGAGGAATTGTTTAGTCTTTTCTATGATCGTGACCGTTCAGGAATAATAAAAAGATCTTTCGGACGGGGTTACCGTTTATCAAGATCGATCGATTATCCCTGACCGTAACATGATGGGACTGAATTTTCCGCAAGACTGAATGAGCACCCTCTTATTTCATCATCGGGCCATGCATGATTAAATTAATTACTACGTGATTCTATCATGGATAGCTTTAGCAGAGTACAGATTAAATGAAAAGCTTTTGAAATGATAAACTGATTTGGGATCGAAAGTCCCCATGTCAATATAAACGAGAATTTAAAATCATATGAGCATGGCATTTTAAGCAAGTCTTTAAACACGTTGTTCATGTGGGTTGATTTTAATTCTAGCAGTTCTATATATCATGCATACAATTGATATTTGCAGAAAGCATCGAATAAATAAAAAGGAATCGAAAGGCGTACTTTCGAGCGAAGCTTGAAATTAAAACCTACAAAAATGAAAGCGTTAGCGATAGCTCGAGAAATAAATAAACAATTTTGTGAGTGCAAAAATTTAAATGACAGTTGATTGTATGCGAGAAATGATGGGTTTAACGCATACGAGAATTAAATGCTGAGTTGATTGCATGCGAGAAATGATGGATTTAACACATACGAGAATTAAATGCTGAGTTGATTGCATGCGAGAAATGATGGATTTAACGCATATGAAAATTAAATGCTGAGTTGATTGCATGCGAGAAATGATTGATTTGACGCATACGAAAATTAATTGTTGTTGATTGCATGCGAAAAATGATTGATTTTACGCATACGAGATTTAAATGATGAGTTGATTGCATGCGAGAAATGATTGATTTGACGCATACGAAAATTAAATGCTGTTGATTGCATGCAAAAAATGATTGATTTTACGCATACGAGATTTAAATGATGACATGATTGCATGCGAGAAATGAGTCATTTAACGCATACGAGATTTAAATGATGACATGATGGCATGCGAGAGATGATTTATTTGACGCATATGAAAATTAAATAATGACATGATTGCATGCGAGAAATGATTTATTTAACGCATACGAAAATTAAATGCTGTTTCGATAAGTGTAGAAAATTTAAATGTAGTTGACGATTTACAGGGAATTAAAACAGTTTGATGATTTGCAGAAAATAAACAGTTGATATGTGCGGAAGAATTTCCAGCAGTATGATAAGTGCGGAATTTAAAACAATTGATATTTTGTAGAAAATAAACAAGTGATATTTGCAGAAAATAAACAATTGATATTTGCAGAAAATAAAACAGTTGATATTGTGGAAGAATTTCCAGCAGTTTGCGAAAAATTAAAGCAGTTGATATTTACGAGAATTAAAATGCAACCGACCATGTAGGCGGTAAAATGAATAATTGAATTTAAATTGCTGAAAGTAAATTGCGTAAAATTTAAAGTGCAGAAAAGTAAAGTGCGGAAAATTAAACAGTTGATAATTTGTGGAAGAATTTCCAGCAGTATGATAAGTGCGAAAATTTAAAGCAGTTGAATATTTACGAAAATTAAAATGCGACCGACCATGTAGGCGGTAAAATGAATAATTGAATTTAAATTGCCGAAAGTAAATTGCGGAAATTTAAAGTGCGAATAATTTAAACAGTTGATAAGTACAGCAAATTAAACAATTGATAGTAGGAAAAATAATCATACGAAGCATACGAAATAATTTTACGAAAAAGGCGTGATCCGAAATCTCGGAAAGAAATGAAAATGGGCTGGGCCCAACTAAAAAAGTGAGAGAAAAATGGAAAATGGGCCAGGAATAGTGCCTAGCCCATGGAAATAAAAAAGGAAGGGTGATGGGCTTGGCCCATCACCTTGGACACGTGACGAAGCCTTCATGGCACTATTCACGTGTCTTCTTCCTTGGTCGCCGGCACTACTGCCGGAGGCCAAGCTCCGGCTAGCCTTGTCTGTTTCTCGCGATCTTCGTACCGAGACGGTCGTCTCCTCGACGGCATCTCGACCGTACAAAGCCCGAATTTTAATTCAAAACAGATCGAGTTTAATTTCGAAAAAATGACCAAACCGTTAATTAACGAAAACTAATTAATTCGCACAATCTAGCAAACGATTTTTCAAATTGACAGCATGTATTTAATCTACATCATGCATATGAATTAATGACATAAAGAAAAGCAATTTATTTGATCAAACAAATGCTAAGCTAATTAAAGAAAATAAAAGGCATAAAAATGAAGGAAAAAAGCTTGAAGGAGGCTTACTGCCAAACCTTGTACTAGACGATCGATGCTCGATATGAGCTATCAATCAAGACGGAGAAGGAGCAGAGCTTGCTCAAGGGATTTTGGTGCCCCCGTAAACGTTGGAGGGAGGGGGCTTTTATAGGCGAGAGATCGCGTGGCTTTGGAGGGCGTGGCTGTGCATGGTGGCCGGTGTTGCGTTCCTTATAGACTAGAACGCTTTCCTTAGATCGTTGTCCGATGACGTGGCTTTCAATGCGGAAAATAACTCGAAGAAGACACGTGAATCTCCAAGTCGCAATGCTTGGCACTCCACGCAGAATCCCTTGAGGATCTTGCGTCAAACCTTTGAATCTCCAAATCGCAATGCTTGGCAATCCAAAGAACGGATGACTCAATGAAATGTGCTTTCAAGTTTTACTTGACAAGCTAATCGAATGCACGAAACTCAATTATGATATGAGCACCAATGCTCACAGATACTTCACTCGGAGCAAAGCCTTAGCAGCCACCCTATTGAAGAGCCTTAGAACTGAAGAGCGCGACTTGGCAGCAAGGGAGAGATGGACTACATGCGTTCATGCTTCGCTCGGACATACCGTGAGGAACAGCGCGCCCAACCCTAGCAAACCATGAAGGCGTTCGGCTAAGTCTTAGCCAAGGTGAACGTCAAGGCAAGCTTTTCCAACCCATCTTCAAGGGTTCCTTAGGCCGGCAGCAAGACCCTTTGTCCAAGGGTAATGGGGTACTTTCCCCTTGTAAGCAACTTAAGTATTTAAAGTGTAGAATGGTTCATTTCTACACTTGTCTTTGTTTTTGTGTTATCTTCTTCAAGGACCAACTTTTATCATTCAGCATTTAGGGTTCTTAAAACCTTAGGGTTCTTCAAACCAGCACCTATCTATCTAGACAAATCAGGTTGTTCATCCAAGAGGTGAAAGGGTTGTATTTGTTTAGAGATCCTTTGTTCTTTTCGGCAAGGTTACTCATCCAAGAGGTGAGGGGGTTTGTCAAGAACAATAGTTACCTTTTGTTATCATCAATACACTTTCCTTTTCCTCCATCTATGTCCGCTGCAATCTAAACCATCTCCCCTTCAAATTATCCGTTCATCCATCTTGAAACCAAAGTAATATCCATCATCTACACGCCAATCTCCCAAAGAGGCTAGATTCTGCTCCATCAAGGTTTCCTTCGGCCAAACTCCTTCCAAACAGAGCTTGGGCCATATCAAGTGGTAGCGGAGCTCAAGGCTGCCTCTAGGTTGGTAAACATCTTCATCTTCAGCCCCTAATAGTCAAAAAAAAAAAAAAAAAAAACAAAGGGGCTTGCTAGATATTTCGGGTTTTCCCCCATTTTCTATGGTTCAAACACATTTACCATTCATCTCAAGGTTGAAACATCATTTCTAACCGTGGAAAATCAATTGTTTCTCCAACCAAATTGTTTCTGATTTTCGGCAAGGAAGATGATAAGAGAAGCCATTTGATCTTCTCCAATTGATGTCAACAAGTTGAAGTGTGTTTCCCTTCAGTTTTTAATCCTCTCAGACAAACAGACAAGATTCCTTACACTGTCATTCTTGTCCCCAAGTTATTCTATTCTTCCACTTCAGCTTTCTGTCATACATGGCAGCACTTACCTTGTTTTCTTCCTATTAAACAAGCTGAATATTCCCTTACACAACCAGCTGCAACACACACATCCCACTACTAAAAAACTTGAATATTCCCTTACACAACCAGCTGCACTCCCTCTTGTCACATTCCAGCCCTTCCCATCCGTGTACCACCCAAATCCCACTACACAAAAGCTGAATATTCTCTAGCATATCCTTACACATTCTCTTGTTTTATAATCCCAGCACATGTGTGAGTATTTCTGTCATACATGGCAGCACTTACCTTGTTTTCTTCCTATTAAACAAGCTGAATATTCCCTTACACAACCAGCTGCAACACCCACATCCCACTACTAAAAAAACCTGAATATTCCCTTACACAACCAGCTGCACTCCCTCTTGTCACATTCCAGCACTTTCTCTTGTCACATTCCAGCCCTTCCCATCCGTGTACCACCCAAATCCCACTACACAAAAAACTGAATATTCTCTAGCACATCCTTACACATTCAGCACTTACCTTACCTTTTTTTTTTGTTTTTTAACAAGGAAAAGAAAAGACAAGCCAACCATTCAGCCTCCCAATCCGTGCACCATCCACTACCCTAATTACTGTTTGTTTTGTTTGGTTCTTGAGTGAAGATTGAGTGGGTGAGATTGTGAGCGTATTAGAGTGTAGTGCGAAACACGAGCGATACACGTAAGGGAGGGACTAACCATTATTATTTCCAATTGTGTTTGTGTCTTTTTGCAGGTACCGTCCACTATGTCTCACCGAGACACACACTCGAATGCTAGTTCGAGGGACTCCTCTACTCTAAATCCAGCAATGGCCTCTCTCGCGGTTCAAATGCAAGAAACTAGACAGCATGTTGCTGATTTGCAACACTTTAGAGCAAAGCAAGCCCAAGACACCGAGAACATCTTGGCTGCCATCGCTGCCTTATCGGTGCAAAGAGCAAACCCTACTCCCTCACAACCACCCCCCACACAGCCCACGCCTACACAGCAGTACCCACCTCCCAATTACCAACCCCAAAATCTCCCGCCACCAACGCAATACTACCAAAATACACGGCCCACTGACCCTACAAGCATCGATTACTATGCGTTCCCACTAGGACACGCGCATACCCACTTCCATGACACAAGGCAGCCGCCATCACCACACATCCAAGCTACCTTCACACACACCAACCACCAAGATGTAAGGCAGCCACCAACACAAACACCACCACCACCCCCAAACAACAACACACCCGTCCCACCACCAAATCCTACAAGACAGCAGCCAAACATCAATCACCTAGATACCCCTTTACACCTAGTAAATGTCCATGTTCCACCTCACGTGGACAGACCTAGGCCCTCCTCTCCGCCGCCCTATGAGCACGCACACAATGCTCGGCGATTCGAGTATGATGAAGCATTTGAGCAGCGGGGTAACCAAAACAATGAGGAGAGAGTGGATAGCAACCTCTCGAGTATCAAACTTTCCATTCCCCCCTTCGAAGGTAAAGATGATTCGGATGCCTTCAATGAGTGGGAAAACAAAGTGGACCGACTGTTTGCTTGCTACAATTACTCCGAGACAAAGAAAGTTAAGTTGGCCATTGTGGGATTCACGGATTTGGCAATACAATGGTGGGATCGCATTTGTTTGCTCAAACGAATTGCGGGCACACCACCCATTGCATCTTGGGAAGAATTGCGAGCTAAAATGAGGCGTCGTTTTGTGCCTCCATATTATATCCGCGAATTACACCAGCGCCTCCAACGGTTGTATCAAGGGCCACGTACCGTGAGTGAATATTATCATGAAATGTTGACATGTTTGATGCGGGCAAGCACAAATGAAAGCGAAGAGGCAACCATGGCACGGTTTATAGCGGGTCTACATAAGGAAATTTCCTATCAGCTTGAGTTCCATCACTATGACACCTTAGAAGACATGTTTCATTTGGCCTTGAAAATTGAGAAACAAGTACGTTCTAAGCCTAAACCCTCTTACACTTCGCCCTCCACCACACAAAAGCCATGGCAGTCCACTAAACCTGCCACGGACAACCCCAAAACACACACCCCATCCAAGCCATACACCAACCAGAAACAAACACCACACACTACCTCTACACCTAGAACTCCGGCCCGAAACATTGAGTGTTTCAAGTGTGGAGGGAAAGGCCATATGAGGGCCGAATGCCCCAATCGACGGGTGGTGCTGATCCGCGAGGGTGGGGCAGCAGAAAGTGAGGACGATGACGATGCATCACCTAATCTCGACCATGAAGGGACTGATCACGAGGATGCACCTATGGATCAAGATGAGTATGACATGTTAGAAGTCCCAAATTGTTTAGTTGTTCGCCGTAGTTTGAGCATGGCAGCAACGAACAGTGACAAGATGGAACAAAGGGAGAACTTGTTTCACACCCGCGGAATTTCAAATGGCATGGTGATTTCAATTATTGTGGACAACGGGAGTTGTGCGGATGTGGCCAGCACTCTCCTAGTGCATTCCTTAGGTCTCACCACCTCCAAACACCCGAGGCCCTATGTGTTGAATTGTTTCAACGATGGAAACTCAGTTCGAGTCAAGAGCCAAGTTCTAGTTCCCCTCCAAATCGGCAAGTATGTGGACGAACGCCTATGTGATGTGGCACCAATGCACTCTAGCCACCTCCTACTCGGAAGACCGTGGCAATTCGATAAGAAGGCCATTCATGATGGGTGGTCCAACACATACAAGTTAGAACACAATGGCAGCAAGTTCCTCCTACCGCCCCTTCCTCCTAATCAAGTTTACGAGGATCAATTGAAGTTGGAAAAGGCTGCTGCCACGTTTGAGATAACATCTTCACTTGGCAAGCAAGCGGAATGGAGTGGAGTGAAGAAAGTAAAGGGTGAGAGAGCGCAAAACAGCGGGCATGAAAAAAATGAGCATGCCTTGAGTGGAGAGAAAACAGTGAGCTATGAGAGAGGGTTGAGTGGCAATACATCGCTTGAAAACAGTAAGCAAGCGGGTGAGATCCCAATGGGTGTAAAAGTGGACAGCAAGGTGTGTCTAATGGCTAAGGGAAGAGATGTAAGGCATGCGTTAATCATGCGCAAGCCTTGCATACTTATAAGATTTAAACAACAAGCCCTTGTGGTTCCTAACCCTAACCCCTCTTTTCCTAGTTGTTTGTCTACTCTTTTGCTAGATTTCAAGGATGTGTTTCCGGATGAAATCCCCAAGGGACTCCCCCCTGTGCGTGGAATAGAGCACCGTATTGACTTCTTGCCGGGATCTACACTACCAAACCGCCCAGCGTATCGTTGTAATCCAAAGGAAACACAAGAATTGCAAGCTCAAGTTGAGGCACTTCTTACCAACGGCTACATTAGGGAGAGCCTTTCTCCTTGTGCTGTCCCGGTAGTCCTCGTGCCAAAAAAGGATGGAAGTTGGCACATGTGCATGGACTGCCGTTCGGTGAATAAAATCACGGTAAAGTATTCACATCCCATACCTCGTTTGGATGACATGCTGGATGAGTTAAGTAGTGCTAAAGTGTTCTCCAAAATTGACTTAGTGAGTGGTTATCACCAAATTCGGATGTATAAAGGAGATGAATGGAAAACAGCCTTTAAAACCAAGTTTGGCCTTTATGAATGGCTAGTTATGCCATTTGGGCTCACTAATGCTCCTAGCACCTTTATGCGCTTAATGAACCATGTGCTTCGACCTTTTATAGGGAAATTTGTAGTGGTTTATTTTGATGACATACTGGTTTACAGCACAACACCACAACTTCACTTGGAGCATTTAAAACAGATTTTTCTCACCCTTCGCAAGCATAAACTCTTCGCGAAGTTATCCAAATGCGAATTCTGTTTAGAGGAAGTCCACTTCCTTGGTTTCATTGTAGGTACTCAAGGCCTAAAAGTGGACAATGAGAAGATCAAGGCCATTGCTGAATGGCCCACCCCAACCAGTGTGGGAGACGTCCGGTCCTTTCATGGCCTGGCTGGTTTCTACCGCCGCTTTCATTTGGGGTGAAGAGCACGAGTTAGCTTTCAACACTCTCAAGGACAAGCTGTCCTCCAGCCCCGTCCTAATCCTACCCAACTTCGACAAAACGTTCGAAGTCGAGTGTGATGCAAGTGGCATCGGTATTGGAGCTGTTTTAGTCCAAGAGAAGAAACCAGTGGCTTTCTTTAGTGAAAAGTTGAAGGGTGCGCAGCTGAATTATTGTACATATGACCGGGAGTTATATGCCCTTGTGCGTGCCCTCAATGTGTGGGAACACTACTTACTTCCAAAAGAATTTGTAGTACATACGGACCACCTAAGCCTCAAGTACTTGAAGGGACAAGGAAAGCTCAACAAACGCCATGCAGCTTGGATGGAGTTTATCGAGAGGTTCCCATACCACATCAAATACTTGAAGGGTAAGGACAACATCGTGGCAGATGCGTTGTCCCGACGGTATGCCCTCTTTACATCGCTTCATTCACGCCTTTTAGGCTTTATGCATATCACCTCTTTGTATGCTGATGATGCGGACTTTAAAGATGCATTTATAGCTTGTGTTAATGGTGCGCGTGACATCTATGTGTTACATGACTCATTTCTGTTTCGCAAGGGTCGATTATGTATTCCTACATGTAGCACACGTGAATTGCTTGTTAAAGAAGCACATGGTGGTGGCCTCATGGGCCACTTTGGGGTAGAAAAGACAATTAGCACACTTAAAGAGCATTTCTTTTGGCCACACATGAAGAAACACGTTACTAATTTTGTGGCAGCTTGCCTTACTTGTAAACGTGCTAAATCTAAATGCCTTAATCATGGTCTTTATATGCCTCTGCCTGTTCCATCTCATCCTTGGTGTGATTTATCTATGGATTTCGTAGTTGGTTTGCCTCGTTCCAAACGAGGCAAGGATTCACTCTTTGTAGTAGTTGATCGCTTTTCAAAAATGGCTCATTTTATACCATGTCACACTACGAATGATGCATCACATATTGCCACACTATTCTTTCGTGAGGTTGTCCGATTACATGGAATGCCTCGCACAATTGTTAGTGATAGGGATAGCAAATTCCTTAGTCACTTTTGGCGTGTGTTGTGGGGTAAATTGGGCACGAAGTTGCTGTTTTCTACATCTTGTCATCCCCAAACGGATGGCCAAACTGAAGTAGTTAATAGGACGTTAGGCACAATGCTACGTGTGATGATTCAGCAATACTCTAAGTCATGGGACGATTGCATTCCTTTTATTGAATTTGCATACAATCGTGCCATGCATTCTTCCACTCGCTTCTCTCCTTTTGAGCTTGTCTATGGATTTAACCCACTCACCCCCATAGACTTGCTCCCTCTTCCTTTGACTGATTTGATAAGCACAGATGGAGAGGAAAAAGCAGCCGTCGTGCAGCAATTACATGGGAAAGCAAAGGAGCGCATGGAGGCATTGAACGCCAAGCTACTGGCCAAACGCAACTCGGGGCGCCACATCAGGTCATTTGAGGTTGGCGACTGGGTGTGGCTGCATTTGAGGAAAGACCGTTTCCCAACTCAACGGAAAGGGAAACTTAGCCAACGGGGAGACGGCCCCTTTCTAATTGTGGAGAAATTCAGCGATAATGCTTATCGTTTGGATTTACCTCCTTCATATGGGTCTGTTAGCTCAAGTTTTAACATTAATGATTTGTCTCCTTACTTTGAAGGTGATACCGAGGGCGTTGAACAGGAGCAGCCCGTGGATTCGAGGTATTTAATCTACATCATGCATATGAATTAATGACATAAAGAAAAGCAATTTATTTGATCAAACAAATGCTAAGCTAATTAAAGAAAATAAAAGGCATAAAAATGAAGGAAAAAAGCTTGAAGGAGGCTTACTGCCAAACCTTGTACTAGACGATCGATGCTCGATATGAGCTATCAATCAAGACGGAGAAGGAGCAGAGCTTGCTCAAGGGATTTTGGTGCCCCCGTAAACGTTGGAGGGAGGGGGCTTTTATAGGCGAGAGATCGCGTGGCTTTGGAGGGCGTGGCTGTGCATGGTGGCCGGTGTTGCGTTCCTTATAGACTAGAACGCTTTCCTTAGATCGTTGTCCGATGACGTGGCTTTCAATGCGGAAAATAACTCGAAGAAGACACGTGAATCTCCAAGTCGCAATGCTTGGCACTCCACGCAGAATCCCTTGAGGATCTTGCGTCAAACCTTTGAATCTCCAAATCGCAATGCTTGGCAATCCAAAGAACGGATGACTCAATGAAAGGTGCTTTCAAGTTTTACTTGACAAGCTAATCGAATGCACGAAACTCAATTATGATATGAGCACCAATGCTCACAGATACTTCACTCGGAGCAAAGCCTTAGCAGCCACCCTATTGAAGAGCCTTAGAACTGAAGAGCGCGACTTGGCAGCAAGGGAGAGATGGACTACATGCGTTCATGCTTCGCTCGGACATACCGTGAGGAACAGCGCGCCCAACCCTAGCAAACCATGAAGGCGTTCGGCTAAGTCTTAGCCAAGGTGAACGTCAAGGCAAGCTTTTCCAACCCATCTTCAAGGGTTCCTTAGGCCGGCAGCAAGACCCTTTGTCCAAGGGTAATGGGGTACTTTCCCCTTGTAAGCAACTTAAGTATTTAAAGTGTAGAATGGTTCATTTCTACACTTGTCTTTGTTTTTGTGTTATCTTCTTCAAGGACCAACTTTTATCATTCAGCATTTAGGGTTCTTAAAACCTTAGGGTTCTTCAAACCAGCACCTATCTATCTAGACAAATCAGGTTGTTCATCCAAGAGGTGAAAGGGTTGTATTTGTTTAGAGATCCTTTGTTCTTTTCGGCAAGGTTACTCATCCAAGAGGTGAGGGGGTTTGTCAAGAACAATAGTTACCTTTTGTTATCATCAATACACTTTCCTTTTCCTCCATCTATGTCCGCTGCAATCTAAACCATCTCCCCTTCAAATTATCCGTTCATCCATCTTGAAACCAAAGTAATATCCATCATCTACACGCCAATCTCCCAAAGAGGCTAGATTCTGCTCCATCAAGGTTTCCTTCGGCCAAACTCCTTCCAAACAGAGCTTGGGCCATATCAAATTAGTTGTAAGGTTCATTAAGAACAAGTGGATAAAGATCCAAAGCAATATGCTTTCAATAATCAATAATCAAAGTCTGCTGAAAATAACATGGGCGGCTCCTTTTTTAAGGAAGCGCAAAACCCCTAATTCCGAAAAGGAAACTAAAGTAGTTTCTAAAAATTGTCTCAAACGAAAATGGCAACAAGCCACCCTTCCAAATAGAATCCAAAACCCTAAAATAACTTAATTAAAGTAAATATAAATATAATTAAATACATTCCAGCAGCTCATGTCGAGTTCTCCATCATCGGGCCAAGGTTTGGGCCCAAACTTTAAACTGTGTGTTGTCTCGCGCACAGACTGCGCACCATAATGTCGACTTTGATTAATTTTAAAACACTGGGCCAAATGGGCTGAAACCTGTCCCAAATGAAAGATAACATCCTGAAGTTTCCGAAACGTGGTCGATCGCACGATTTGGACTTGTACAGCTCCGGTTAGGCTCCGACGAAGTTTCCTATTGCGTCTGCACCTAGAACTGCTGTGTGCGAGATTGTCATCTCGAATCTCCTTGAGATCTACTAGTCCAAATACTCTGAAATTTGGACACAACCTTCCTAAGACTCCAATAGGTCTTTTATATATTCTAGATCTTTTATTGAAGCCGTTCTTCCAAGGGTTGACTCGGGTCCTTGAGCGGGTAGGGGTGGTTCGGGACCTTGAGCGGACAGGACTAGTTCGGGACCTTGAGCGGGCAGGAATAGTTCGGGACCTTGAGTGGGTGATCGGGCCTGTGGATCTCAGGATCATATCATCCCCTCCATCTTGAGAAGGATTCGCCCTCGAATCCAAATCAGCAACATCCGCATCACCTTGTGCTAGGTGCTTCCAAGCCACCTTCCATGTCATCCTATGCGTGAAGGTTTGGTCAAGCAGCGTCTTCTGCCTTGTATCCATGTATGGAGGTTGTATTAACTTCACTAGGGCTAGCCATGGGGCTAGGATCGTATCATACCCTTCCCCTTCGAAAAGATTCGCCCTCGAATCTGATTCCTCTTTCAAAACATCTTGCTCTTGATTGCGTTCAACAAGCACCTTAGCATTCTCGGTTACGACCGTCACATGCCCATCATCACTTGCTACCATCTCACCTTGTGTATTCACAACACTACTAGTAAGGGCAGCCAACTGAATTCCCTTAATCTCCTCATTATTGCTAAGAACATGTTGCAGATGAGTAGTCTTGGCATCTTTAACTTGAACACACTTCTTCGTACCATGATCCTTAATACTCACTTTATTGTTGGGACATTGGATTGAAGTGTGCCCTCGGCCTGTGCAGGTATGACATAAAATATCTCGCGTTCGCACATGAGTGGAAGAAGGAATATCTCTAGCCAAACAGGTGTTGGGGCCTCTCTTGCCCTTGAAGGGTGAAACTTTCGGTCGGATGCTACTAATGCTCACATCACAACGATTGTAGTCATATGATTTTTGTGATCGCTTAGCCTCATACTGCTGCCTCCAAGCTTCCATGTCCTGGAGCTGGGCTGCTATGTCTTGCAAAGCCTTGGCTACATCCATCTTTATTCACCTAAATCAAACTTAACACAAGAAAGTGTAAATCTATTTTCGGCGAACACAGTGTAGTATTTCGGGTTCAGCTTTTTACTCCGATATCTAAATCACTCGATTCTTCCTGATTTGGAATCCAGACAGACAGATGTTTCCAACGAACTAAGACTCACTGAAATTGGACTCCAATAGGTATATATTGAAATATGATTTCGACACTGACACTTTGGTGGACTATTTTTGGTGACTCTTTTGTATGACTCTTTTTATGGATTGTTTTTGTGACTTATATAAATAAATCAAAAATTACAAATAGACTCAACACAAACTGACTTGGTTTAGAACTCCTAAACCGACTCAACAAAAGACTCGACTTTGATTTAGAACTTCTAAATCGACAAAGACTCAAAACAGAAAATTTGAAGACACCTTTTTTTTTTGATTTTGATTTTGTGACTCTTTTTGACTCAACAACAATAAATAAAAGATAGATGGATAGATTTACCAAGTCGGGACAGCTGAGCTCCGCTACCAGCTGATGCGTTCCTTATAGACTAGAACGCTTTCCTTAGATCGTTGTCCGACGACGTGGCTTTCAATGCGGAAAATAACTCGAAGAAGACACGTGAATCTCCAAGTCGCAATGCTTGGCACTCCACGCAGAATCCCTTGAGGATCTTGCGTCAAACCTTTGAATCTCCAAATCGCAATGCTTGGCAATCCAAAGAACGGATGACTCAATGAAAGGTGCTTTCAAGTTTTACTTGACAAGCTAATCGAATGCACGAAACTCAATTAGTTGCAAGGTTCATTAAGAACAAGTGGATAAAGATCCAAAGCAATATGCTTTCAATAATCAATAATCAAAGTCTGCTGAAAATAACATGGGCGGCTCCTTTTTTAAGGAAGCGCAAAACCCCTAATTCCGAAAAGGAAACTAAAGTAGTTTCTAAAAATTGTCTCAAACGATAATGGCAACAAGCCACGCTTCAAAATAGAATCCGAAACCCTAAAATAACTTAATTAAATTAAATATAAATATAATTAAATACATTCCAGTAGCTCATGTCGAGTTCTCCATCATCGGGCCAAGGTTTGGGCCGAAACTTTAAATTGTGTGTTGTCTCTGCGCACCATAATGTCGACTTTGATTACTTTTAAACAACTGGGCCAAATGGGCTGAAACCTGTCCCAAATGAAAGATAACATCCTGAAGTTTCCGAAACATGGTCGATCGCACAATTTGGACTTGTACAGATCCGGTTAGGCTCCGACGAAGTTGCCTGTTGCGTCTGCACCTAGAACTGCTGTGTGCGAGATTGTCATCTCGAATCTCCTTGAGATCTACTAGTCCAAATGCTCTGAAATTTGGACACAACCTTCCTAAGACTCCAATAGGTCTTGTATATATTCTGGATCTTTTATTCAAGCCGTTCTTCCAAGGGTTGACTCGGGTCCTTGAGTGGGTAGGGCTGGTTCGGGACTTTGAGCGGGTAGGACTAGTTCGGGACCTTGAGCGGGTGATCGGGCCTGTGGCTCTCAGGATCGTATCAGCCGGCTCATCATGCTGGCAGAGCTAGGGGTAGGGCGTGATGATCGCGGAGGTGACAGGAAGCGATGGGAGCAGGTGGGCTTGGGCGAGGACTCTGCTGCCGCTCATGGGCACTGTTCACGTGCACCATGCCCCTTAATTTGTCAATCATTGATCTGGTTGACTTTCCTTGGTTGACCAGATCAACGGTGATAATCAATTTGACCTTTTAGCTTATTTAAATGGCCTCGTGCCGATTCCTGCGAGCAAACATTCTGACTTTTCGAGCCGAAGGTACCAACGTGTAGAGACAAATACGACGGGTTTAACCGTCTACAGCGAATGATGAGAATTTTTCATTTAACGTGTTTATTTTCTCGTTCAAAAACGTGAAACGTTCGGACAGAAAAATAATGACGTTACGCCGAAAATTACACGAAACGCTGTAGACCGTTGTGAACGGAAAAAAAAAGCTAGCAACTAGTTGATGGAAAACATTTCAAATTCAAGCTATTGTCCGAGCGAACTTACTCGGGTCCAATAAAAGCTCGAACGAAAATAATAATAAAAAATAAAAAAATACTAAAAAATGCGCTAAAATACTAAAAATCCTAAAAATCATGAGATGACCTAAAACGAAGAAAAAACTAGCAAACGACTGCCGGATAGTCAAAAATGTGATTTTTAAGGCTAAAAATAATAATGATAATAATAATGAAAATGTGTGACGAAAAATTAAAAACGCGATTTCGAAAGCTGATGATGTTAACGACGATGCTAAAATGCGATGAAAATTTTGAAAATGCTAGCGACAGTAAATTAACTAAAAATGACAGTAAATTAAGTAAATAACAGAAATGCTAAAATTAATTTAAAAATGACGTCAAAATTTGGGTATCAACAGTTTGGCTTGGCCATAAGCTCTCAATCGAAGCTAGGGCTAACGCCCTAAAAAGGGGAGAAAGATCACAAGTCCAATAACGGAAAGGAGTTTCATTATGGCCTAACGGCCTGAATATACGTCTGCATACATAATACATATAAAGGAAAAAACAAACAAGAAGGCACAACGACAAGTCTTCAAGCCCGAGACCCGGCATCGTTGTCGTCATCCACCAGTAAAATGGGGATGTCCCTCAAGGTGTCCACCATGGAAGTCAGCTCCGAAGAGGTGCTTCTCATGCTCTTCAGACAGTAGTTCAGCAGATCCTTCCTCTACTGCAGCATGGCGATGGCTACCTCGATGCGGCAAGCGGCGACAGCCAGCTTGGAGACATTCCTGATGGGATTGAAGTCCTCCATGGTAGTGGCCCCGATCCTGGCCTGAACGGGGGTTGATAGCATATTTTTATGCACGATTTTCTCCCCATTTTCTCACCCATTTAAAGCATGATTCTGCTAATTTACCCTTGTTTTCATTACTTTTGCAGATTTAGGCCTAAAATGGGAGTTTATGCGAAAAGATGCATTTTTGGGGCATTTTGTGTAGTTTTGAGCTTCAAGACCCAGAGTCGAGGTCCAGAGTCCGAACCAGCGTTCAAGGTCCCGAATCGGATTCACCATTCGGGACCCCGAAGGACGAAGAATGACATTTCCACGTGTCATCTCGCCAGAGCTTCCATGTGCCTCCTCTGACACTGTTCCTGCAGTCTGCACTGACCACCAAATACCTACTGCTCTGACCAAGTCAGCCCTTGAGCCCAGTCCAGACCTGCCCAAAGCTGGAAAAATCAGACAACTTTATGCTTTTTCAGCTTTGTGCTTTAAGGAGCATGGATCCACTTTCTTAGGCTTTCAATTAATGCATTTTGTCCCTAGTTTTAGGCTGAAGATATTTTGTGCTTAGAGCTCTACTATATAAAGGGCATCTAAGAGTAGTTTAGGATATCTTGGATTATCCATGATCATGTAGTTTTAGTTTTCTTAGACTTCTCTCTAGTTTATCTCTCTAGTCTTGTTAGCATCCTCAACTCTTGCCGCCGGGCTCTAAACGGAATTTAGTAACAAAGTCTTCTTCCCTCACTCTATTTATTTACTTGTTATGCTTTCTTTAATTATTATTTGTTCATCTTTAAGTATGAGTAGCTAAATCTTTAGTTCTTGGCAAGGCTGATTCAAGGGTTGCAAGGGCAGATTCGAGGCCTTAATGTGCTTAATACATTCTTGATGCTATATTCAACTATTCATCATTTTAATTACATCTTTGCATGATTTAATTTGAGGTATGATCAGCTGATAATTATCTTGTGTAAATGCTGCCATTTATGTGATGGATACGGAAGGAAAATTGCATGAACCAAGTAGGCATCTGTTTAGTCTTGACTGTGTCACAGTGGTCTCGAATAGATAGGGTGGGTAGTTGATTAGGGCTAGGTCACGAGCCTGACAAACTGAGGGATTTTTAGCCCTAGATCTGTCTTTTCTTAGCTTCATGGGCAGTTTGAGTATGGCCCTCCCGCATTCGTGCCTGGAGGGATGGCGAACTGTCAAGACCTCATGAGTGGAAATGGGGGGTAGTTTCTCTTAAGAGAAAAGTAGGGGATATCCGAGGAATCTGGTCCCCATGTCATTTCTATGACGTCTTGAATGAAATACCCTTGAGTCGATGACGATCTGGTCCCGAACGCAACCCAAGAACGCCTTCGCTGAGAACCTTTCCCCATCTGATTATTCTGCGCTTATTTCACCCTTGTTCTATTTCACCCCTGTGTTGTTATTTCTACATCTGTTACTGACTTGCTTTATTTTACCATTCGGGACCTCGAACGTGACATTCGGGACCCCGAATACTGCTTTCTTAGATAGAATTGTTAGCTCCCGAACTCTGTCTTGGCCAACTCGTTTGGCCAAGTAAAACCCCCCCTGATTGTTACTTTTTGTGCCTTGCCCCCGAATACATTCAAGACCTTGAATCCATTCAAGACCTTGAATTCTGTTTTGTTTCTTTTATTGTTTTATTTTATAAATCTGGCCTTGTCTAGTGTAAGTCTTCGCCAATCTCGGTGGATCGATCCTCTTGCCACTGTCTTCAATCTATTTTGTTGCATGTGATAAGTTGTAATAATTTGTTTGATCGTGCCCTCGACAAGCGCGCTATCAAAATGGCGCCGTTGCCGGGGATTGGTGTTAAGTCTTGCCCTAGACAAGTCCAGATTTTTGTTTTATTTTATTTCTTTCTGTAATGTCTTATTTTAATCCTTATTCTCATTCACCCTCTTTTCCTCGGCATTTTACTCCCAACCCCCCGTGCTGGAATCAAGGAAATTTCAGCTATGGAGTGCATTCTAGACCTGGATATCAATATTTTCAGCCTCCACAACCTCCTCAAGGCACAGGGTTATCCCAAGGAAATCTGGCTGCATTAATTGGCATGGTTAATCAATTTAAAGAGACCCTTCGGGAGCAGAGGCGCCAAGAGTATCTTGAAGAAAACTTCACATCCCTGCCCGCTCATCATGACCTCGACGCTGCCCCAACTCCCGAATCAAATGATGTGAGGTTGATTAACATGGAAAATCAATTAAAAGAGCTAACTTTGGAAATGTAGGAGCTTAAGGAGCAGTGGCGTCAAGAGGACATTGAAGAAGACTCCGCGTGCCTCTCCCAGATTCAAGACCCCGACGCTGCCACTTCTGCAGCTCCCGAACAGATCCCAGATCCTCGGGACCCCGAAGAAGTTCCAGCCCTCGAACCAAATTTTTTAGCTCTCTTGCCCAATCAGACGATGGATCACCCTATCACTCATATAGAACAACATTTCCAGCACTTAGATAGTGACGACTATTCAAGTGAAGAGGAGAGTTTCTCCACCACCACCCTATGGGAGTTACCATATGAGCGTCATGACCAAGATGATGAGTCTTATGGGATAGAGGACCTTTTCATGCCTGTGGATGAGCTAAAATTGGAGGATTCAGGATGCTCTCCTTTGGAGTCAAGAGCCAATATGGACTACACAGACATCGAGGTCCCGAAGTCGAGCAACAGTGACGAGCTTCAAGGCCTCGAAGCAGAATCGAGGGCAGAAACCATTTTTCAGCCGGGAGAGATTGTGAATGAGGATTCAAGGGAGACTGAGAATGAGGATTTAAGTGAGATTGAGGAGGAGAAAATTGAGGACTTGAGCTTTTCGTCATGCCCTCGATCTAAAGTCGTTATGGGTGAAAGGGAGATTTTGAAACTTTTTGATTATATTGATCCTTTTCTTGAATCACCTTCCACTCATAACAATTTTTTCCTCTTAATTTTTCAGGAGCCCAAATTAACATTTGACCCATGTCATGGCCGCATACAAGATGCTTTGCTACAAGACCATCCACTCCATGCGATAATTCACATCAAACTAAGAGGATGGAAAGCCTTTAGTAGAATTGGTTGAAGGAAACTTGAAGAGTCGAGGCCCCGACTATAATCAAGGCCAAGTGTGGGGAAATCCCACGGATTCCTAACCTTCTTTCTTCTTTCCTTTTAATTTTTAAAATTTTCAATTCCAAGTCAAACTTAGCTTTTTTATGCACACTTCTTATGTTCCCTATGTAGTTTTAATTAGCTTTGTCTCCTTCCCTCCTCATTTAATTCCCTTGTCCCCTCCTTTTTCAAACCCCATTAATTCCCCATTTAATTTAGCTTTTTATGTTCCCTATGGTAGCTTTAATTACTTTTGTCTCTTTCTCTCCTCATTTAATTCTCTTGTCCCCTCCTTTTTCAAACCCCATTAATTCCTTTTGTCTTGCCTTCTTTCCCTCTTTTTTTTTTCTTTCAAATTCAAATTCAAAAAAAAATCAAAAAAAAAAAAAAATTCAAAAAAAATCAAAAAAATTAATAAAAAAAATTTTAAAAAAAAAAAATTCTCACTTTTTTCTCTGATTTGTATAGGTGTCGGGTATCAGCTTTTTCAGGAACCTCTCCTAGCGTGCCACGTGGAATCCGTCATTCGAGACCCCGACACCTGCTTCTGATTCGAGACCCCGACACCTGTTTCTGATTCGGGACCCCGAAGCCAACACTGGCGCAATCTTCCCCCATCCTCAATTCGAGACCCCGAACAATCTATCCCTTTGCCCCAGCATGGGCTTATCTTTTATTTTACGTTAAATAATTTCCCTTTATGCTTTAGTTTGAACTGCTATCTTTTTGTCTCCTTCTTCACATTGAGGACAATGTGTTGCCTAAGTGTGGGGAGGGTTTTATCTGCCTTATTTGTTTACTTTGCTTGACTGCATGTTTCAAGGTCCCGAATGTTTTTTCGGATTTTTATCTTTATTTGCTGCCTAGTTTTTGAAAACACCCCAATGATGGACACACACCTGACTTGCGCACATAGAATAAAAATGTTGTCTATAGTCAAGGTCCCGAATGTGATATTCTTTGCCTATTATGCCTTATATCTGCTTCAAGACCTAGACACCAGTAGTCACGAATCAGCACATTGTGAGCATTTGAGCCTTCATGCCTATATTTATTGTTCGAGTGATAAATGCATGGCTAGGTACTGGCTGGGCTTGCATGATATCCATGGGTATAGACACATTTAGACATAGGAGAGCAACAAAAAGATTAAGTCCTTGCATCGAATTGTTCTCTCTCATTTTTTTCTATTCTCCCTTCTTGACCCTGAATCCCTTCTTGACCTTCCATTCTGACCACTTGAATTTTCTTTGATCTTTCTCTTGGCAGGTGAGCAATGTTGTTGGGAGCACTATCGAGGGCTAGACTAGACAAATGAAGCAGCAAAGGCAAAGTGTGGGGATCCCGCAAAAATTCAAGACCCTGAATGCTGACGCAAATTCGAGACCCCAAAGCTGAATTTAAGGGCAGACCAGAACGAAAAATCACTTCCCACCCACAACAAAACACAAGTGTGGGGAAGTGAAATCAGAATATCAAGCCCCCGAAGAACAAGGTCTCGATCCTCAATTCAGATCTCTCTTTCTCTCTCCAAAAAAAAAAAAAAAAGAAAAAAAGAAAAAAAAGAAAAAAAAAGAAAAAAAAAAGAAATATAAATAAAAGAGAGAGAGAAAAGAGCAAGACCAAACCTTGAAAGCCAAGAAGAGGAAAATCAGCAGCCAGCATCCATTCAAGGTCCCGAGCCTAGGTCCCGAATGGAGGCAAGGACCCCCCCTCGAAGAAGAAAAGCCTAGTCTAGCTTTCGCCCTCAGCAACATTGTCTCACCATCTTGATTCCTTCTGCCAAGGGAGCGTTCCAGGTTTGAGTTGGTTTCACCACCTTCTCATTTCACTTCCTTACTATCCCTCTTCTCCACTTTTTCTTCTCATTATGCTTCTTCCATTTCCTCTTGTAATTTATTTTCTTTGCTTCCCCTTCTTGCCCTCGATGCGAAGTCTTTTGATTGCTAGATTGCCTATGCATGTGTCTAATATGCTCGGATTGACTTGCAAACTTGGTTTTGTGCTACGTTTCTTGCATACTTGAGTGTTTAAACACCTAACCTTGTTCACGAGCGTGAGTGCAAACACCGATCCATGTGAGGACTGCTGGTGAATAGGCTGATGTGGAAAAGTCTCTTCTCAAGGGTCGTTATCCTTCTGATTTGATGCAGGTGTATCTAGGCGAAGTCGGTTTTCATTCGAGGTCCCGAATCTTAACAAGCATGCTTATTCTCTGTGCTATGGTTTGGAGTGTCTGTTCTGTTTTGGGACTGTTTAAATTTTGTGAATGCTCGAGGGCGAGCATTGGGCAGTGTGGGGATTATTTGATAGCATGTTTTTATGCACGATTTTCTCCCCATTTTCTCACCCATTTAAAGCATGATTCTGCTAATTTACCCTTGTTTTCATTACTTTTGCAGATTTAGACCTAAAATGGGAGTTTATGCGAAAAGATGCATTTTTGGGGCATTTTGTGTAGTTTTGAGCTTCAAGACCCAGAGTCGAGGTCCAGAGTCCGAACCAGCGTTCAAGGTCCCGAATCGGATTCACCATTCGGGACCCCGAAGGACGAAGAATGACATTTCCACGTGTCATCTCGCCAGAGCTTCCATGTGCCTCCTCTGACACTGTTCCTGCAGTCTGCACTGACCACCAAATACCTACTGCTCTGACCAAGTCAGCCCTTGAGCCCAGTCCAGACCTGTCCAAAGCTGGAAAAATCAGACAACTTTATGCTTTTTCAGCTTTGTGCTTTAAGGAGCATGGATCCACTTTCTTAGGCTTTCAATTAATGCATTTTGTCCCTAGTTTTAGGCTGAAGATATTTTGTGCTTAGAGCTCTACTATATAAAGGGCATCTAAGAGTAGTTTAGGATATCTTGGATTATCCATGATCATGTAGTTTTAGTTTTCTTAGACTTCTCTCTAGTTTATCTCTCTAGTCTTGTTAGCATCCTCAACTCTTGCCGCCGGGCTCTAAACGGAATTTAGTAACAAAGTCTTCTTCCCTCACTCTATTTATTTACTTGTTATGCTTTCTTTAATTATTATTTGTTCATCTTTAAGCATGAGTAGCTAAATCTTTAGTTCTTGGCAAGGCTGATTCAAGGGTTGCAAGGGCTGATTCGAGGCCTTAATGTGCTTAATACATTCTTGATGCTATATTCAACTATTCATCGTTTTAATTACATCTTTGCATGATTTAATTTGAGGTCTGATCAGCTGATAATTATCTTGTGTAAATGCTGCCATTTATGTGATGAATACGGAAGGAAAATTGCATGAACCAAGTAGGCATCTGTTTAGTCTTGACTGTGTCACAGTGGTCTCGAATAGATAGGGTGGGTAGTTGATTAGGGCTAGGTCACGAGCCTGACAAACTGAGGGATTTTTAGCCCTAGATCTGTCTTTTCTTAGCTTCATGGGCAGTTTGAGTATGGCCCTCCCGCATTCGTGCCTGGAGGGATGGCGAACTGTCAAGACCTCATGAGTGGAAACGGGGGGTAGTTTCTCTTAAGAGAAAAGTAGGGGATATCCGAGGAATCTGGTCCCCATGTCATTTCTATGACGTCTTGAATGAAATACCCTTGAGTCGATGACGATCTGGTCCCGAACGCAACCCAAGAACGCCTTCGCTGAGAACCTTTCCCCATCTGATTATTCTGCGCTTATTTCACCCTTGTTCTATTTCACCCCTGTGTTGTTATTTCTACATCTGTTACTGACTTGCTTTATTTTACCATTCGGGACCTCGAACGTGACATTCGGGACCCCGAATACTGCTTTCTTAGATAGAATTGTTAGCTCCCGAACTCTGTCTTGGCCAACTCGTTTGGCCAAGTAAAACCCCCCCCCCTGATTGTTACTTTTTGTGCCTTGCCCCCGAATACATTCAAGACCTTGAATCCATTCAAGACCTTGAATTCTGTTTTGTTTCTTTTATTGTTTTATTTTATAAATCTGGCCTTGTCTAGTGTAAGTCTTCGCCAATCTCTGTGGATCGATCCTCTTGCCACTGTCTTCAATCTATTTTGTTGCATGTGATAAGTTGTAATAATTTGTTTGATCGTGCCCTCGACAAGCGCGCTCTCAAGGGTCATCATTCCCCGAAGTTCCAGCATATCTTCACCAGTCTTCATCAGCATGTTCTCCAGAAAGTTGACGTCACCCTCAGTGAGATTCTTGAGGGTTAAGACTTTGGAAATCAGAAAATTTCTAGTGAGATCGTCCATGAGGAAATAGTAGATGAGAAGTAGAGGATGTGTGAAGAATCTGCATCGAAAAAGGGTCGCATTTATAGATTCAAAGTAATAAATGCGCACCTAGGCGTGCACCTCAAAAAATGAGCCGTCCCGTTATCCCAAAGCAGTTGGAGGGAAAAGCTAATGCGGAACTCCTGGCGGATACCCGAGATGCTTGAATAGAGTACGTATCGGAGAACGTAAGACCTTACAATTCGTAGGCGGCCTACAACGTAAAACCGCGTCGATATTACAGGTAGCTCTAAGCAGCGTAAAACCACGTGAATATTGCCGGTAGTTATGGCGTAAGACCACACAAAATGTAAGCGGCTTACCGCAAGGCTAAACCCCACGAGTTTGGAGGGAAACGACGACACCAACGACACCCCGACATGAGAAAAGTAAGACAATATCGCTTTCCGTATGATATTCGGAGCTCTAAAGGGATAACGCTGGAAAACTCTACCGTGACAATGATAATCATATGAACACCCTCTCTGTGACCGATCATTACCGTTAGAGATCGGGTCCCGCAATCCACTTCGCTATTACGCATCCGGCACTAAGGAGCTAACAAAGTAGTCAGAAAAACCCGCTGATTTTCCCGAATCTGATGCGGCGCAAAGGAAGTAATGATTCCTCCAGAGGCCAGGAGAGGCAACCCTTGGTGAACACTCGGGCTCATTTTTAGTTGGGCTTATGATAACAATTGATGAAACACCAAGGGTATATTCGTCTTCTCACCTCAAGTCAAAGCCAGATCCCTGTACACTTTAACTGGCAATGACACCCGGCTGCCGCCCCTGATAGGTTGAGGATCCTGAGATAGTCCCACACGGCGTCATCCCATCTCAGGAAACCCCGACAACGTCTCATTGGTGATATCTCACTAGCGATATACGGACCAGCTGACGCATGCTGACGTCATCCTGGGCGATATCTCCCCTTGATAACGCCCACCCCTAGGGGTAACAACCTTTCTTTCTTTGGCTATAAATACCCCTCATTTCTAGATCGAGAGTAAGATCTGATTCTCTATCTAAAACTCTGCCAAATTTCACAGCCATACTAACTTAAGCATCGGAGTGTCTACGCCGGAGTCCCCCCTCCGGCACTTTGCAGGTTCGACGGACTGCTGCTACAGTGATTTCAGACAACCATAATCTAGATCCCACTTCCCTAACAGTCCGAATCTTATCAATGGACATGATTGTCCTTGATAGTTTGAGTGCTTCGTCTAGGTTCTTGGGTAGATCCTGTTCTGGATTTGTCAGAGAGGAAGATGGCGAAGAGATAGGAGATGTTTGATTTTTCGGAGGGGATTCTAGAGTGGCTGATTTCTTGGAAGATTTCTTTGATTTAACCATGATTGGAGAGAGTTGATCATGGAGTGAATGTAGGAAGGTGGAGAGAGTTGGATGAGAACGGGTTAAGAGATTTTCGGTGAGAGGAAAATTAGGGATTTGATGGTTTAGTGGGAGATAAAGGGTTTATCTCATCATTATTTTCATTAATTAGAATTTGAAAAAGCTAAATTTTCAAATTCTAACCGTTACTCCTACTTTTTCTACCTCTTTTTGACACGTAGTCTACTTTCCCTCTTTCTTTCTTTTTATTTCCGCGCGTCCTTTAATCCTCATTCTTTGAAGAAGGTTTGGCTTAGATCAAAAAGGCTTAGCCAAACACCCTCACCACACTTTGTCTTTGCAAACTCCTGAAGAAATTCCTAGAAGAAAATGGGTCAGCAACTTAAAAAAAACTGAACAAACAATTTATTCACAAATAAAAACAAAAAGAAGGAAAATAATAGAGGGGAAAGAAAAGAACTAAAAAGCATGGGTTGCCTCCCATGTAGCACCTTAGCTATTGTCCTAGGCATCACTCTACTCTGCTTTTCACTGAATCTCAGGTGGGTCTTCAACCACCTGGCTTTCTTCGAATGTTGGAAATCCTTCCAGGAATGGTTTTAGGCAATGTCCATTGACTTTAAACACAATACCTGTCTTTTCATTCTTAAAATCCACTGCACCATGAGGGTAGATGTTAGTGATAACATATGGACCTTCCCATTTAGTCTTAAGCTTACCAG
Source organism: Viola odorata (assembly GCA_963691705.1). Lineage (NCBI taxonomy): Eukaryota > Viridiplantae > Streptophyta > Magnoliopsida > Malpighiales > Violaceae > Viola > Viola odorata. The sequence goes on from OY829542.1 coordinate 33,388,444, forward strand.
GAAAGAGCTTAAATCGAGAATTGTACATAAGGACTTTCCCTCTAAGTTGGAGGCTTTCATCAAATACAGAGCTGATTGTTGTACGCTTGGTTCCGTAGTTCCTCCATCTCGTGGATTTCAAGCTTCCTTTCCTCACCTGCTTGGTCGTACCTTAGATTGCATTTCCGAATTGCCTAATAAGCATACCTACTGGCAGGTGGCACACTTTCCTGTACACCAATTTATATGGAGTCATTCCTATGGGAGTTTTGTAGGCGGTCCTGTATGCCCACAATGCATCATCCAGCCTTTGGCTCCAATCTCGCCGATCTAACCAAACGGTCTTAGCTAAGATCGATTTGACCTCTCTATTTGATACTTCTACTTGGCCGTTCGATTGAGGATGGTAAGCAGTGGAAACCTTGTGTGTTACACCATATTTCCTGAAAAGTGAAACAATAATCCTATTGCAAAAATGTGCCCCACGATCGCTAATGATCCCTCTAGGCACACCAAATCTGTTCAAAATGTTATTTTTCAAAAATGAAACAATAGTTTTAGCATCATTGGTCCTAGTTGCTTTTGCTTCTATCCATTTAGATACGTAATCTACAGCAAGCAATATATATTATTTTCCGTTAGACATAGGAAAATGCCCCATAAAATCAATGCCCCATAAGTCAAAAATCTCACACTTCAATATATCATTCATGAGCATTTGATTTTTAGAATTTATGTTTCCTACCTTTTGACATTCAAGGCATGTCTTACAAAATCTATAGCTATCATAAAATAGAGTAGGCCAATAAAATCCTGACTCGAGGACTTTTAAGGCTATCCTCCTAGCTCCAAAATGTCCACCACATGCATAAGAATGACAAAATCTTAAGACAGACGAAATTTCACTTTCAGGTATGCATCTCCTAATCAATTGATCAGATCCGATTTTCGAAAGATAAGGATCATCCCAGATGAAATACTTGCTGTAATGCTTAATTTTTACTTTTTCTTGAGCCGTCAGGTCTCCAAAATGCTTACCCGTAGCTAAGAAATTGACGAGGTCAGCAAACCATAGTCTCATCTCTTGTATCGCATATAGGTGTTCATCTAGAAAGTCATCTTTGATTAGTTCCAAGTCTTCCTTCACAAAGGATCTGCTCAAGTGGTCCATGACTAAGTTTTCCTTTCCTCTTTGTCCTTTATCTCCAAATTGTATTCCTGCAAAAGTAAAATCCAGCGGATCAGTCTTGGCTTAGATTTTGGTTTGGCCTAGAGATACCTCAAGGCCGCATGGTCAAAAAATACTATGACTTTTGTTCCCAACAAATATGATATGAATTTATCTAATGCAAAGATTATTGCAAACAACTCTTTCTCCGTGGTGGTGTAGTTCTTTTGTGTCTCATTAAGCATCTTGGAGGCGTAGTAGATCACGTGTGGATCTGTACCCTTTTTTCTGCCCTAGAACCGCACCAACGACTGAGTTACTAGCATCACACATTAATTCGAATGGGAGACTCCAATCTGGTGCTTGCATGATAGGGGCTGTCGTGAGTTTCTCCTTAATCTTGTCAAACGCCACTTGGCAAGCTTTATTAAAATTGAAGTCTACTTCTTTTTATAACAGCTTGCACATCGGCTCCACAATCTTCGAAAAATCTTTGATAAACCTGCGATAAAATCCAACATGGCCAAGAAAACTCCTAACCTCACGCACGCATGAGGGGTAAGGTAAACTTTTGATAACATCTATCTTAGCCTGGTCAACCTTTATGCTTTTTTTAGAGATAACGTGCCCTAGAACAATACCTTGGTCTACCATAAAGTGACATTTTTCGAAGTTTAGCACTAGATTAGTGCTCACACATCTCTTCAAAATATTTTTCAGATTAGCTAAGCATTCATTAAAATTGTCACCGTAAATGGTGAAGTCATCCATAAACACTTCAATACATTTTTTCCACATACTCTGAAAAGATACTTACCATGCACCTTTGAAAGGTGGCCGATGCATTGCACAATCCGAATGGCATCCTCCTATGCGCGAAGGTTTTGAAGGGACATGTAAATGTCGTCTTCTCTTGGTCCTCTGGTGCCACTGGAATTTGATGAAATCCCGAATAACCATCTAAGAAATAGTAGTGGGACTTACCAATCAGTCGTTCTACCATTTGATCAATGAATGGTAACAAAAAGTGGTCTTTCCCAGTGACTTGGTTAAGTCTGCAGTAGTCTATGCAGACTCTCCATCCATTCTGAATGCTTGTGGCCCTTTTGATTCCATCCTCTCCTTCGGTCACCGTGATCCCTGTCTTCTTGGGTATGACCTGCACAGGGGAAACCCATGAACTATCAGAAACCGGGTAAATAATTTCAGCATCAAGCAACTTTATAATTTCTTTCTTGACAACTTCCATCATCGGAGGGTTTAGCCTCCTCTGGGGTTGTCGGACTATTTTCTTATCCTCTTCCACATGTATCTTGTGGGTACAGATGGTCGAAGATATGCCCTTGATGTCTACCAAGGTCCATCTGATGGCCTCCTTGTGTTCTTTCAATACGTCTGTCAATCTGGCTTCTTCCTCACTAGAGAGCTTAGCTGAGATTATTACTAGCAGAGTTTTGTCTTGGCCTAGATAGGCATACTTAAGGTGTTCTGGCAACTCCTTAAGATCCAGCTTAGGTGCCTGCAAAATAGATGGTAAAGCTTTAGAATCAGACACACTCAACAACGGGCAAATCAATGCTTCCTTCATTGGTTCAATTTTGTGAAGATTTGTTACGATCTCCCTAAGATCATCCTGGTTTCCCACTTGTTCTTCCAAATCTGCCAGTGTCTTAGCTGAGATACTTCTGCTTAAGACAAAATCAAGTGGGTTAGTAGCACACAAGTTTGCAGTCTCTTCTTTGATAGGGTATAAAATATCAATAAAATTAACAGTGTGTCTCATTTTGATATTTCAATTCCTCCTTCATATAGAACTTAATCGTGCTCCCAAAAAATTCCAAAATGATACTACCTTCATATACATCTATCTTTGCTCTAGCTGATCTAAGGAAAGGTCTCCCTAGGAGCACATCTATTGTACAAGAAGGTAAGTCAGAATCCATTTCAATAATATAAAAATCCACAGGGTATATAAAATTATTGAGTTGGACGAGAACGTCCTCTACCACTCCTTTAGGATGAATTACGGTTTGTTCAGCCAATTGAATCAGCACCTGTGTCTCTTTCATTGCCCCCATTTGTAATTTCTCGTACTCTCTCAGGGACATTACGTTGATTCCAGCTCCTAAGTCGCAAAGAGACTTTTCTACGGTTTTGTTCCCAATCTTGCAAGGGATGGTAAAGGTTACTTGATCTCCGCATTTCTCCGGGAGTTTATTCTGGAGTACTGAAGAAACATTCTGTGTAAGATTCACACTCTCAATCCCTGCAAGTTTCCTTTTGTTAGTACATAGTTCTTTCAAAATTTTTGCATAAGAAGGTACTTTAGAAATCAAATCTAGTATAGGAATATTCACTGCCACTTTGCCAAAAATATTCATGAATTCCTTGGCCTCGTCTAATTTCTTCTGTTCGGAAGACTTGGGAGGATAAGGGGATGGAATCTCCACTGTTTCCTGAGGTTTCAAACTTTGTTCATCAGTTTTGGCCACTGGCTTGGCCAAGATTGATTGCTCCTCTCCTGTCTCGGCTGGAGTATTAGTTTTAGTCTCAGTCTTACCTAAGATTGGTTATGGCTTGGATTCTACCTGAATTTCTTCATCTACAACATCATCTTCATCCTCAAATAACTGGTTATGTACTTCTTTATCTGACTTTGCACCCTTTCTTTCAGGTAAAACGCTTCCACTCCTTAGATGAATAGCACTCACATTGTGCTTAGGATTATTTTCAGTAATGGAAGGTAATTTACCACCTGTCTCAGGTTGCTGGATTTGCTGAGTGATTTGGTCGATTTGCCTCTACATCTCCACATTTTGCTTTTGCATCTCCATAAGACTAGATTGGGTTGCCTGCATGAATTTTTGCAAAGTGTCCTCTATGGGAACTCCAGTAATCTTAAGTGGTTGAGGTGCTGGTGGCAATTGTGGGATAGTGGCCTGGTTTGACTAAGGTGGTCTTGGTACGAAGTGTTGAAAATTGATGGGGGATTGTTGTGGTTGTTGGCTAGGCTGAGGCTGATCCTGTCTCTACCTTAGATTGGGATGTTGCCTCCAAGGATATTGGTTACTCTCATGGGGAAATCTAGGTTGTCCTTAATTGTAACCATACGCAGCATTAACTGGGATTGGGGCAGGATCACCCGGTTGTTGTACCATGTAACAACTGTGTGTTGGATGGTCTACTTGTTGACAAATCCCACAAACTGGAGCCATGGGACTAGCTGCTGCTACTGGAGCTTGTACTCTAGACGCGGCACCTGTAGAAAGATTCATCAACATATTAGTAATCTCATTAAGTTTGTGTTCAACATTTAAAGCATTTAAATATGAAGGTGTAGAATTTCTCTCGGATGAGGAATTGTTTTGACAGTTGTCAGCCATTGTTTGAAGAAGCAATTTGGCTCTTGTTGGTGTAAGATCTTGAAGTGCTCCTCCAGCGGCTGCGTCCACTCTCTTCTTATCTTTTACGCACATTCCATCATAGAAATACTAGATTAGGAGATTGTCAGCCACGCCATGTGTAGGGAAAATGTATTGAAGGTCTCTAAACCTCTTATGGTACTCGCTCAAACTCTCGCCTCCCCTCTGCTGGATGGAGACTAAACTCTTCCTAGTTGTCCCTACCTTAGTTGCATTCTAATACTTGTTTAAAAAGGAAGCGGGCATCTGTCCCCATGTTGTGATAGTGTTATGAGGCAAGCTATAGAACCAATTCTTTGCCGAATCTTCAAGAGACCAAGGAAATACTTTTAGTTTGGCCCTCTCTATCGATACTCCCACTGGTTTGAGAGTGTCGCATTGGAGATGAAGGTTCCTCAAATGGTTATACGGATTCTCGTTTGAGTGGCCATGGAACTTGGTTAAGTTGGCTATGATATTTATCTTGATAGACCAGTCATTAGCCATTAGGGGTAGATTAATACAGGAGTAGGTCACTCGTTCTGCCCTCCTGTTTTGTTCCCTCATCGTCTGTTCTTATTGGTTTTCCTCCATGATTGGTATTGGGTTTTCAGCTGGGCCTGTATCTTGGCCTAGAGTGCTACTGGAACTAGATTCTGTTTGTGTCCCTAAAAATTCATCGTCGAGTTTCCTCTTGGCTTTCTTCCTATTTTGTGCTTCGGTCCTCGTAAGTTCTGGATTCAAAGGTAGCAAATCTTCCTTTGAGGACCTGGTCATCAACTGCAAAAGAAAAAAATAAAAATAAAACTACAAAAGCACCGTCAAAAGATCCCCGGCAACCATGCTAAAATTTGATTGCGTGTCGAGGGCATCAAATTTAGTTGTATAAAATATACAAAATTAGGGGTAAGAATATAACTTATCACTTGTCCACAAGGAATTTATAGATCATGGTAAGAGGAACGTCCATAGAGATCTTTCGGGAAATTGTAGTTTCGACTCGACTTCCTCGTCACTGGAGTTGAGGGGTTTTGTTTCTGCAATTAAAATAAACAAAGCAATAAAAAGAAACAAGCAAAAATTAAATAAAGAAGCAATCTTATGCAGAGAGGAATCTTAGCTAAGATTGCTGGTTGAGATTGGTTGTGAACTGATGTGGGGTAAACTCCTGGTAAGGGCGAATTCGTGACCGCAAACCTTGTTTATTCGATCATTGACCTTTAGATTTTCTCCTTCTCTCTCATAACACTGCTATAGATTCGGAGGAACTCCTTTCCAATCCTACTTTCCTGCTCTTGAAATCACTTGGCGGGAACTCCCTTTCCTAGTGATCCTAGCTAGTGGACACCTTGCTGGTTAAAGGGTTTATCCAATTGGCTGCTGGCTTGAGGCACATGCATTTTTGCAATGGTGCAGGGAAAGACAAAGTCTAGGCCAAGCTGCTCCCAATTCAGAGCCCTAGATTGTCAGTCTAGTTAGGCCTATATCGATCCAAGTCCACTAACTTCCGCGAAGCTAGCTGCCTACTTGCGTCACTCCGGCTTCGGCAAGTCCCCTTCGTGACTAGCTACAAATCCTCTATCTAGCCCAAGGCTGATCAAATCTTAGCCTAGATATGAACCAATTTGTCAAACTAGAACTTGAATCAATTACGATCGAGAGGATATTAGGAACAAATCGGTCTCACGATTCACAAGTGCACTCACTCAACCCTTACCAAGAATTGGGTGTTTAGTTACTAGACATAATTGATAAGAGTCCGAAGTTTGCTGAGTAGGATCGGCCAAAGCGGGGTTGGTCGGGAACACTGTTCCGGTTGTCTTCGTTACCTGCAAAGCACCGGAGGGGGTCTCCGGTGTAAACACTACGATGCTTAAGTTAGTATGAGTGGTGAAAATGGTAGGGGTTCAGCACGCTGTCTTAGGCTTACCCTCTTGTCTGAAATGGTGGGGGTATTTATAGGTAAAGGAAGGACCTTACCGATAGGGGGTGGGCGTTATCTCTGATAGATGCCGCTTGGGTGCTAGGGAGTGGCGTCATGCGAGGTGACGTCATACGGAGTGACGCCATGAGTGACCTGGGATGGGATGACGCCGTACAGATGTCGTGTGAGAGATCCCCCGCTGATGTCGACCATCCCAGGTCGGCCGCCAGGCTAGGGGCGGTAGGAACAGTGTCATGTCCCCCTTGGTAGGTACAGTGTTCTAGCCTTGTCGCCAGATGCGATGGTGGAGATGTCGCTAGAGTGGTGTCAATGGTTATCATAAGCCCAACTGAAAACGAGCCCGAGTGTTTACCAAGGGCTACTGCCTCATCTTTAGTCTTGTCTCTTCATGGGTTTCTGCATTAATGAGGGCTCGCCAGTCGATAAACACGTCTTTCCAGAACACATTTTTTTCCCGGGTCTATAAATAGACCTTTTTTCTGCACTTGTTTTTCACAACTCTCTCAACTTTCTTCACCTCTCCTCGTTCAATGGACGAAGTTACCAAAAATTTTCTGCTCTCTAAGTCCCACACACTGAGGAACCTGACTCAAGCAGACATCGATTTCCTGGGGTCGTTGAGCATCAAGACTTCTGAGGATATCTTGGAGCTCCAGGGGATGCTGACCCCCCTGCAGGCTAGGCACAATGTTGTCTCCCTAGAGGACTTCAGCCCCGTGGAGAAGGCGGTGAAGTTGTCGGTGGCTGTCTCTCAAATTCAGCTACTCATTGCTATGCTGCAGCACAGGAAGGATTTGCTGGGGTGCTGCCTGAAGGGCATGCTCTTCCGAACTGACCACTCTTACGGATGCCCTGAGGGATATTCCCTTTATGGAGTGGGAAGATGATGACGCTGGGTCGAATGTCTGACCAGCGGTGGGGACCCTTCTGCTATGTCTCTTTATGTTTTCCTTGGTGCTGCCTTGTGTAATCCCGGGCCGTTAGGCCCTTAAATAAATAAAATGGTTTCTCGTTAGATCGTCGCGCTATTGATGTTTTCCTTCCTCGTACCACGTCTTGTTTGAAAAATAACCTCCGTACCAACCAATAGTAGGTTTAATGTCCCTTGGGATCCCGTACCTTTTCATTTACTTGACCGACACATAATAATAAACGTCTCTCTCCACCATTCCCAATTTATTTCGTGCCGTTTCTTCAGTGTCTCCCGATTGGGCGGTTATTTTGGCATCCTTTGGTTGGCGTAGGCTTTCAACAGTTGTGATTGTAAAGTCAGATCTCTTCACCCCTCTGGCCGTTGCTCCTGAACGTATTAATTACTTTATGAAAACACGCGAGAAGGCAGGAGCACTTCTTTGCCTTGGCTATATAATGGGGCTTTTCTTTCTTTTTCTTGTTCATCCCTCTTCTTCTCATTTTCTTCTTGCTATTGCTGATATTTCCATAGTTGACTTGTATTTTTTGCACACTGCTGCTCGTGACTCTCCCACGACTTCACCGAACTCCGACCATCCTCCTTCCTCACCTCCATGGAGGCCTACCAAGCGCCTTACCAAACGTCGGGGTCGCAAGAATCCAAAGAAAACAAAGAGGAAGGCCTTTGAATCCTTCTTTGCCGGTTATGAGCCTCACTACTTCGCACTACAGAAGGGTGATGAAGCGTCACCGTCTGCCCCTCCTCCTCCTCTAGAGAGAGAGGCTTTTACTCAGAACACCGATTCGAGGCCAGCAGCCTCTACCATCGGAGAGGGTTCCCGTGCTAGTTATATAGAGAGGGTTGCCCTCGTGACAAAGCTTGTGCCCAAACGTGCCGAGTATTTCTTTTCCTATAACAGTGGATTACAGTCGTCCCCGGAGGATTATGATTACTGCTATGACATGGATTGGGATGACGAGGATTGACTATGCCATGTTTGTTGTAGATGTCGCTGGCTCTTTGAATAAATGAATAGAAATAGTATTTTGCTTTTTCTTCTTTACTTCTGCATTGTGCCGTCTCATGGGGTAACTGACGCTGACCAGCCAGTTATCGCTTCACACTACCATCTTTTTTAACTTCGTGCAATTCACGACCCTTGCTTTGCGAGGTTCGAGGCGAGTGCTTGACTTTAAGTTTCCTGTCAGAACCTTTCCACGTGTTACATTTATTTTACACGTGTCCTGCTGCGATGGGCTGCCTGGTCGTCTGGTTTTCAGCCGTCTTTCTTAAAAGGAAATTTGTTCCTTCTTTCTACTCTTTCGCTCTTCTTTTAAATTTCACATCTCTTTTCATTTTTTCACTCGCTCTGAGGAAATTCTCTCGCTCGTATCCAGACGATCCGCCTATTAATTTCGCTCTTCTTTTTTAAGGTATTCTGCTTGATCTTGCTTTGATTTTCCTTTTGCTACTTATCTGTCATGCCTCGCACAAGATCTCAGTCCGGCTCTCTGGTTATTCCCGGGGCAGTCTCTCGAGATCCTGAAATCGAAAACACCCCTAGCATCTTTACCTGCCCTACTGTTCTGTATCTCGAATTAGAAAGTAATGGTATTACTTTCCCCAGGGATCACCGTCCTTCTATTCCTACTAGCACTATGAGTCTCCATAGCAGGCTTTGGGGGACTCGTAGAATGCTTTATTTTAAGATGTTTCAATATGGGTTCCGCCTCCCTGTTCATACCACACTAGAGAACGTACTGCATGAGTATGGGTTTAACCCTGCGCAGATCACCCCTTCCTCGTGGAGTGGCATCTATGCTTTCCTCCGCGCTTGCGAGTTGAAAGATATTCTCGTTCCCTCTATTACTTTGTTTCGCAAGTTTTTGACTCTAATCTGTCGCAACGACTTTGTTGATATTACCCCAAGGTGGGGTGATGCCTTAGTCGGGCCTTTTTGGCAAAGATTTCAAGGATTTGAGGAGAGCGTCGAAGACTAGAAAAGTGGTTTCTTCGTTGTCGAATTACCCTCTCGTCTGTGGCGCTCTGGTTTCAACCTGGATGTTGTTGATTGGGTGAAGCCAGTAACTCTGTCTAGGGAAGAATTAGGCCAGGTCAACGCCTTGCTGGAGATAGAGTCGTCCTTCCAGATCCGAAACTTTGCCTTGCATAGGCCTTTATCTGAGTGTACCATAGGTGAGTTTTTGGGTTTTGTCATTATCTTACTTATCCCTTGCTTACTAACATAGCTTCTCGCAGGGAATACTGTCGCTCGTTCGCTTCCAAAGGGTGACGCTCCTCCCAAGATTATTCCGCCTCCGGCGTCGACTCCTTCTACTTCTGCTGGGGCACCGGCTGACCACTGCATGCCCATAAAGAAAAGAGCTTCGAACACGGCTCTTTCAAGGGAGAGCGGTACTTCTACCTGCGCTTCTCACTTCGTGGAGAATTGGTTGCCAACTCGGAAAAGGGGGTTCGGCTCTGGTTCACCAATAATTGAGACAAATATATTTTCTTACGGGGCCGAGGATATGGAGGACATGGATACAGAGCTGAGTCTTCGCCCAGCCTCCGTGGCTCAACGAAAGAGGCTGAGGGAAGAGAGCGAGACTCGGGTGGCGAAGATGGCTGCTCGGCCTACCCCTGTCCCAGCGACAACCCCTGTCGCTCCTCGCGCTGCCGCTTCACCTGGTGCCACTTGAGAAGTTATCGCGCAGCCAGGCGACACTTTCTCGACTCCGAGGTCGTCTCCTCCCAACGAGGTTCCCGCATCTTTAATGGTATCGCCGTCGGTGGCAGACTCCACTCCAGTCATGAAGCCTGCCCATTCGCCCATTGGTTCCTGTATCCCTAACGTGGTAGCACCAGTTCAGGGTACTACTGGCTCTTTTTGCTTTGCCCCAAAGTCTCTTTACCCGTTGTTCCTTACTTCCATTCGAGATACCGGTGGTTCAATCGATAGTTTTGCCCCTTCCTTTGTTGTTGATCTCTCTCCTAACGGGCCCCGAGTCTTGGGTACATTGGACCCCTTGTCTTGGGTGCATTGGACCCCAACTAGATTTGTCAAAATTTAGGACTAACGGATTCCGTGCCTTGGGTGCATTGGACCCCTTGTCGCGAGACCAGCCCATGACTATCTTGGCCTACGAGATGTTCTGCGTCCCTGAGGATGTGAATAGGTTACTGCAGCTTCCTCCTGAGGTTCAGCATGCACGCGTTATGAATAACTGTCTTGCCATCTTTCAGGAACTTCATTACTTTATCAAGGCCCACGGTGAGCAGTTCCAAGATCCTGTTACCTTGGCTAAGGTGGAAGAGTTGACGGGGCTCCAGAAACGTACCCAAGTCGAGCTGCGCGAGTGCCGTGCGGACCTTGCTCGGGAGAGATCGAGAGGAAAAGCCAAGGTGGAAGCTTTGGAGGCTGAGCTGGTGGCTGCCGAGAAGAAGAATTCTCTTCTTCACGAAGAGATATCGTCTCGCGATGCTGATTTGGCGAAGGCTTCGTCGAAGGTGACTTGGTGGAAGAAGAAAGCCGTATGAGCCTTTACTACTGGGTTCGCGGATCAGTGTCGCGGTAAGGCTTTTGATCCTGCTGAAGTTGCCGAGTATGCCTCCGCGAAAATGAAAGAAATTGATGAGAGCCAAGAAGGCTTCTTCTCCTCCAAAGAGGAGTGTTGAGACGACACCTATGCGAGGCCCATTCGATGTCGGTTGATTGAGGTGTCGCTTTACTATCTGTTCCGCTGTTGTACTATTTTTTCTATTTGGACTTTGATGCCGCCTCCTTGGTTTGTAATAACTAATAAATCTTGTGTACTTGGACAAATAATGCATGTACCTTGGCGGTGTCGCCTTCTTGTTGAATTTACTTATCACTTGTCTGCTTGCACTATGTGTTACACTTTTTGCATGTCGCGGTGTTGTAACTTGCCTTCTCTTTCGTTGGACCTGACTCACTTTTCAAAGCATTTAATGCTCTAAATTCTTTTGTTGGTACAAAAGAGACAGTCATGATGCTTTAGGCACACGTGTCCGCAGAGGGAAGCGCTAGGGGAATGGTGAGGCTAAAAGCGTCTCTTCACTCGCCTGGGACTGTACCTGTTTCCCGCATCCCTTATTTTTGACACGTCACACGCAATGATCGCTTGACCTATCGTTTCACTTGAGGCTTAGGGTTATAAAACCTTTCTCATACTCTTTTCTCATCTTTTGCTGCTCTGCTTCTTTCCTTAAGAGAAAAAGAAAAAACACACCTTCTCTTCCTCTCGTTGCGATCCGCCGCCACCTGGGTGCCCCAACCTTCTTCCTAAAAAGGTACCTTCTATTCTACCCTTAGCTTAGTCTTATTCATGGCTCGTAATCGTCGTTATTCCCAACCCCAATCTGCTCGGGAAGGAGATATTGAGAATACCGTCTCCACCATTGCTTCCACCGCCGTTCTCCGGCGGCGGTTGAGAAATTATAATGCCAACCTTTATCATTTGTATAGGTATTCCACTGAGATTGCCCCTAGGTCGCTTCGTCTCAACAGCGAGCTGCTTGGCAATCATAGGATTCTCTATGCAAAAATATTTAATTACGGTTTTCGACTCCCTCTGGATCCTTTGATTGCAGAATTGTGTTTTGAATTTGATTTGAACGCTGCCCAGTTATGCCTAAATGCTTACTGTGGCATTTATGCCTTTATAGCTCTTTGTAGACATGTAGGAATTGAATCCCCCTCTTTGTTACTGCTTCGATCCCTATTTCAACTGTATAACCATAGTAACGGTGTCATAGCGATATCGCCTCGCTATGACGGTGACTCACTAAAATCCTTCACCTGGAAATTATTACATCTTGAATCCTCTGTTGACGCCTAGAAGAAGGGGTTTTCTATTGTCACTTTGCCTGAGCCTTTGTGGCGAAGTGGGTTTAATTTGAGCATTAGGGACGGTGCCTGGGGTGGGAGGCCGCACCTAGGACCAGTTGAGCAAGGTTGGTTGGACAAATTGCTCAACCTGACAGGGATTCCTGGTGTTCATACTCGCGAGCTTGCATGTCGGGTCGACATCCGAGGGTGTATCCAAAGTGAGCACCCTCCATTTCATTCGTTCTTCCCTATCGGTAGTAACTCTAACGTTTTTCTCTTATTCTTGCAGATCCTCCAGCCGGGTGGAAGCCCGAGTGTATCAAGAAACGAGAAAAAAAAGCTCAGCGGAGAAGGGAAAAAAAGGCTCTTGTCGCTGCTACTGCTGGTGTCGCTGCTAACATTGCGCACCCATCTATCTCTGCGCCTGAGTCTTCTTCTCATCATCAAGCGGAAGTTACTATCACTTCGGCCACTGAGCCAATTTCTTCCACAAGCACGGACCCTACTCAAGCGTCATCTTCTCAACCTCCAGCTGCCAAGAGGAGGAGAAGGACTATCTGTATCTGCATCATCGCTCCTACTCGCCCTTCTATTCCGGTTTCCGAGGTTGTTCCTGCAAATTCTTGTAAATTTATTATTCCATTTACTTGCCTCTTTATTCTCTTTATTTTTTCTCTGTAGGGTACCACTACTGTTTCTTCTACTGCTCCTTCTTTCGACGGTATGGACTTGACGCATATTCTTGGTCCTAAGAGGCCGCGCCTCGGCGAGGATGCCCCTTCATCGGATGGTCTTGCCGCTGATCGAGAAAGACAGGAAGGTGTTGCTGGTACTGGCCCTTTGCCAGGCGATCAAGCCTTTGAGCTGCCAGGGAATAGGGCTACCTCCGCGCCCTTTCCTCAATATCCTTCTTCTTTTTCCGCGTCATCTCCTCCTCCTAACCATCCACTGGGCTTCATAGGCGACCTATCGGAGAGAGACTTTCCTCCCTTCCAGGCTGCTAGTTTTGGTCTTGACATAGGAACATCCTCTCGTTCCCCTCCGTCTCCTCCTAACATCTTCTTTGTTCCTGCGGCCACTCAAACAATCTCTCCTTCCCTTGCGTCTGTTGAGACTCCCCATTTGGTGGCTGACTTGAGTACCATGATTTCTGGCGGGGCCGCCACTCACCAAGTCGACTTAAGCAATATCCTCCAACGCGGGTTCCCAGCACTAGGGGGGTGTCAGCTCTTTAGCGACATCTGCTTTCTTGGCGGCGTATATGCTTTCGCTTGAGGAGGAGGAGCGAGCTTTCCTTTCTCATGCCCACGAGGACCAACTGCAGCGGATACGTACTCAACTATTCTCTGCTCTTCAAGATTTCCATTACTGGTCAAAGGACGTGACGAAGCGAGTGAGCTCTCTCAGCTCTTCCTTTGAGGAATGGCGCGACACTAATCGTCAGCTTTTGGAGGAAATTAACAGGAACCAAGAGGAGCTTGGGAGGAATCGAGAAGAGTTGAGGAAATATGCCAAAGAGCGGCAGAATATGGAAGCCAACCTGGCGGCTATGAGGGGAGAGTTAGAGGAGGCTAGGGGGCGCGAACCCACGAAGGATGCCGACCTGCAAGCAGAACGAGGTCGAAATGCCACGCTTGAGGAGGAAACGGCGGACAAGTGCAAGTGGTTCTCGGAACAGACTGCGGGAATCATGGCCGACTGCTTTATTGAGCGCTATGCCCGAGATAAGTTTGATGCCATTGCTATCATTCAACTCTTCAAAAACAAGTCAGGGGGCCTTACGGAGGATGGCTACTACCAGGCAAAGAGGCCACGCAGAAGCGAGGAGGACGGCAGCCTACCAGGGCCATAGATTTTTTTATTTTTCTTTCCATATGTCAGGTGTCCTCCCTTTTTGCTCTTTTGTGTTTCAAGGCTTTTTTGCTTATACAAGCCTTCGCTCTTGTATGAACAACGCATATATTTTTGCCGTAACTTTACTTTGCCCATGGTCTTTCTTAATTTGTTGCTGTTTATTCACAGACTTGCAACCAATATTGATAGAGTGATGCCGCACTCACATTCGAGCCTTCTTTGTAGGGCCATAACATGTAGTGTTCAAAGCGGTATCGTGCTTTTCTCCTCTTCGTGAGGGCCTGTGCGGTCAAACAGTGCTGATGTTATTAATCATCTCGAACTGTGTTTAGGATAACAACATGGCCGTTATTCGGTCGGGATACTCTACCTTTCTATGGCATCATTACTTTCTCGGGTGCCTTGCCACCTCGATGCTTTGCCAACTTTCCTTCACATTTTCACTTATTGTTTATGTTAGTAGCGACATATGACAAAGAGTCTTAATTACCTTGGGGTGTTGCCACGTATCCTCCAAGCTCACTTGGCGCGATCCCCCCGAGATGTCACATACTCATCCAGCCATCTTCACCGGGTTTGTTCCTTCCAGTTACTCGCTGGGGTATCGTGACTCCTCCTATTTCCTCAATTGGCTGAGAAGTGCCTCATCTCAATGAGCCGCCTGATCAAGGCCGACCATCACGAGGATAGGACTTTTCACTTCTCAGCGTTGTCACCTCGCACCTCGAAATGTGCCTCGTCTTAACGATGTGCCTATGTTAGCGCCGCCATCGTAAGGGTAGGATTTTCACTTCCGGGGTGGAGTTTTTATCTTCCCTGGGGTCGTGCCTCATCTTAGTGATCAACCGCCTATGTGAGCATGGGTTGTCACAAGGGTAGGATTTGCACTCCTAGGGGAGTCGGGGCGTGCCTCGTCTCGGTATACCGCCTATGTGAGCGCGGGTATCCCAGGATAGGACTTTTCACTCCCGACAGTGTTGGAGCGTGTCTCATCTTAATGAGTCGCCTGATCAAGGCTGGCCTCACAAGGATAGAATTTTCACTTCCAGCACCATATATTTCCAGGGTCGTCGGGGCGTGCCTCGTCTTAGTGGCCCATCTTTGTTAGCCCGGTCTGCCACAAGGTTAGGACTTTTTACTCCCGGCACCCTTTTCTCTATTATCTGCACACTACAGACAACCAACAAAGAACAAGAGATATCTCCAAAATAGTTGTTAGAGCATGCGCCACGGCATGTCAAATTCTAGAGTGATATAATTTCAAGCGAGCAATATTCCAAGAGTTAGGTAAGGGGGTGATAAGAGTCCGGGAGATACTGAGCAGGATCGACCTGATCTGGGCTGGTAGGTGTCGCTGGGGTGATAGATGTCGCTGGGGTGGCAGGGAGTGATGTTATGCGGGATGACGTTATGCGGATTGACGTCATGGATGACCTGGGATGGGATGCCGCCGTGCGGATGTCGCATGAGAGCCCCCCCGCTCATGTCGACCATCCCAGGGTCGGCCGCCAGGCTAAGGGCGGTAAGAATAGGGTCTCGTCTCCCTCGGTGGGTACAGTATGCTGGCCGAGTCACCCAGCGGGGTAGTGGAGATGCCTCTTCTGTGGTATCGATAGTTATCATATGCCCAAATGAAAACTAGCCCGAGTGTTTACCAAGGGCTATCACCGTGTCTCCGGTCTTGCCCCTTCAGAGGTTTCTGCATTAATGAGGGCTCGACAGTCGATAAAGGTATATCTTCAGAGTGTCTTTTTCTGGAGTCTATAAATAAGCCTTTTACTTTGCACTTGCTTTATAACTCTCACAACTTTTTCACCTCTCTCTTCGAATTTCCTTATCTCTCTTCTTTCCATGGACGAAGTCACCAAAAACTTCCTGCTCTCCAAGACCCATGCCCTGAGGAACCTAACTCAGGCAGACACCAATTTCCTAGGGTCACTGAGTATTAAGACCTCGGAGGATATACTGGAGCTCCAGGGGATGCTGACTCCCCTGCAAGCTAGGTGAACTGCCGTCACCATGGAGGACTTCAGTCCCGTAGAGAAGGCGGTGAAATTGTCTGCGGCTGTTTCCCCGATTCAGCTACTTATGGCCATGCTGCAGCACAGGAAGGATCTGCTGGGGTGCTACTTAAAGGGCATGAGGGCCTATTCTTCTGAACTGACTGCTCTTGCGGATGCCTTGAGGGAAATTCCTTTCTTGGAGTGGGAGGATGATGACGCTGGGTCGAATTCCTGACCCGCGATGGGAACCCTTCTGCCATGTCTTTCTATGCTCCTCTAGGGCCACCTTTCGTAACCCCGGGCCGTTAGGCCTTTTTGTAATCTAGGGTCGTTAGGCCCTTTAAATAAATAAATATGCTTTTCCTTATTAGCTTGCCGCGCTGTCGATGTTTTTCTTCTTTCTCATGTCGTCTTTCTTAAAAAATAACTTCTATTCTCACTAATTGTGAGTTTGGTGTCCCTTGGGATCCCATAACTTTATTTGCCCACCTAGCTCCTAATGACGATTCTCTCACATCCCAACCGTTCTGAATTTATTTTGCGCCGTTTTTCAGTGTTAACGGATTAGGCAACGATTTTGGTGCTTTTCGGTTAGTATAGACTTTCAACAGTTGCGAAGTCAGATCTTTCCCCCAATAGTCATTATCCCTGATAGTATTAATTGTCCTCGATAATACGCGAAAAGGCAGGCACGCTTCCTCGCCTCGGCTATATAATGGGGCTCTTCCTTTCTTTTCCCTATTCATCTCTTCTTTTCTTCTTTCTTCTTACTCTTACTGATATTTCCTTGGTTGACTCCTGTTTTTTGTATACTGCTGCCCGTGATTCTCCTTCGACCCCTCCAACTTCTCCCGATTCCAACAATCCTCCTCCCTCACCTCACTGGAGTCCTGCCAGACGTTCTGCAAAGTGCCGGGGTCACAAGAAATCGAAGAAAACAAAGAAACAATCTTTTGAATCCTTCTTTGTCGACTTTGAACCTCACTATCTCTCGCTGCGGCAAAAGAATGAAGCGTCACCATCCGTTCCTTGTCCTTTTCCCAAGGATAGGACTTCTGTGCAAGATGCTGCTCCAGGACTGGTTGCCCCGACCCTGGAGGAAGGCTCCCGCGCCGCTTCAAAGGAGGAAACTGCCCCCACGACAGGTTCCGTGGCTAGGCTTGGTAAAAGACCTTTCAGGATTGACGAGCCCTTTCCTTTCTACAATAGTGGGTCACCATCTCCTCCGGAGGATTATGATTATGTCTACGACATACACTGGGCGGACGAAGACTGACGATGCCGTACTCGTTGTAGATGCCGCTGGCTTTCTCTTTCAGTAAATAAAATAGAATAAAATAAAATATCATTTGTCTTTTTCTTTTCGCTTTTGGTATGATGCCGCTCAATGGGATAACTGCCGCTGGACAGCCAATTACCGCTTCATATGACCATTTTTCTGGGGTTTCTTGTAATTAACGAGCCTTTCTTTTGCGAAATTCGAGGCGAGCGCTTGACTTTAAGTTTTCCGTCAGGGTTTTTCCACATGTCCCGCTTGTCCCATACGTGTCCTGCTGTGATAGGTTGCCCTTCTGCCTGACTTTTCCACCGTCTCTTTTAAAAGGAAAAATGCTTCTTCTTTGTATCCTTTTGCTCCTTTTTATACTTCACAACTCTCTTCGTTTTTCACTCGCTCCGAGGAAATTATCTCGTTCGCATCTAGACGATTCGCCTATTAATTTCAGTCTTCTCTCTCAAGGTACTCTGCTCGATCTTGCTTTGATTTTCCTTTGTTGCTTTATCTATCATGCATCGCACGAGATCTCAATCTAGTTCTTTAGTTATCCCTAGGCCAATTTCTCGATATCCTGAGCTTGAAAACACCCCTAGCATCTTTACTTGCCCTACTGTCTTACGCCTTGAACTGGAAAGCAATAACATTACCTTCCCCCGCGGTTATCGCCCCACTATTCCTTCTGACACTACGAGGCTTCATAGTCGGCTCTGGAAAACTCATAGGATTCTTTATTTTAAAATGTTTCAATATGGGTTCCGCCTCCCAGTTCATGACACGCTAGAGCGTGTGCTACGCGAGCACGGGCTTAACCCTGCGCAGATCACCCCTTCCTCATGGAGTTGCATCTACACCTTCCTTCGTGCTTACGAGTTAAAAGATATTCTTGCTCCCTCTGTCGCTTTATTTCGCAAGTTCTTGACTCTGGTTTTTCGCGACGGCTTTATTAATATTATTCCAAGGTGGGATGATGCCCTAGTAAGGCCTTTTTGGCAAAAATTTGAAGGATTTGAGGAGAACGTCGAAGACTGGCAGAGCATTTTTTTGTTGTCGAATTACCCTATCACCTGTGGTGTTCTGACTTCAACCTGGAGGTAGTTGATTGGGTAAAGCCAGTGCCTCTGTCTAGGGAAGAGTTGGGTCAGGCCAACGCTTTACTGGAGATGGAGTCCTCTTTCCAGATCTGAAACTTTGCTTTGTACAGGCCTTTAACTGAGTGTACCATAGGTGAGCTTTTGAGCTTCGCCACTGCCTTACTTACTCCTTGTTTGCTAACATAACTTTTCGCAGGGGAGACTGTCGCTAGCCCGCTCTCCGAAGGTGACGCTTCTCACAAGGTTGTCGCGCCTTCAACGACTGCTCCCTCTACTTCCGCTGGGGCTCGAGCTGATCACCGTATGCCCATAAAGAAAAGAGCTTTAGGCGAGATTCTTTCCAGGGAAAGCGGTTCCTCCCTCCGCACTTCCTGCTTCGTGGAGAACTGGCTACCTAGTCGGAAGAAGAGGTCCGGGTCTGGTTCGCTAGTGACTGAGATAAAGATTTTCTCCTACGGAGTCGAGGACATGGAGGACATGGATACGGAACTGAGCCTCCACCCAACTTCCTCAGCTCAACGAAAGAAACTAAGGAAAGCGAGCGAAGCTCAAGTGACAAGGATGGCTGCTCGATCTCCTCCTGCCAACGCTACAAATACCGTCGCTTCCCAGACTGTCGTTTCTCCTGACACCACTAAGGGGGGTGCCGCTTTACTGGGTGGCACTTCCTCGACTCTAGGGTTGGCTGCCCCCAACAAGACCTCCCCTGCCGCGATGACGCCGCCATCTGCTACAGACTTCACTCCTGTCATGGAACCTCCACACTCGCCCATTAGCCCCTGTATTCCTGACGTGCCTCCATCAGTCCCAAGTGGACCTGGTTCTTCTCCCTCTCCCCCGAAGTCCCCTTGTCTGTTGTTCCTTACTTCAATTCGAGACGTTGGGGGCTCAGGCGGTATCTCCGCCCTTTCCTTTGTTACTGATCTTTCCCATGACGGGCCTCAAGGGGCCCTTCTCACCGGCTAAATCTGTCAAAATTTGGGACTGACGGGTTCCGCGCCCTGGGTATATCAGACCCCTTGTCGCAAGATCAGCCTACGACTATCTTGGCCTGCGAAATGTTTCGCGCCTCCGAGGACGAAAGTAGGCTACTGCAGCTTCCTCCTGAGGTTCAGTATGTGCGCGTCATGAACAACTTCCTTACTGCCTTTCGACAACTTCATTACTACATCAAGGCTCGTGGTACACAATCTCAAAACTCTGGTGCCCTAGCAAAGGTAGAGGAGCTGTCGCGACTCCACAAACGCGCTAAAGTTGAACTGCGCGAGTGCCGCGCTGACCTCACTCGGGAAAGGTCTAAAGAAAAAGCCCAGGTTGAAGCTTTGGAGGCTGAGCTGGTGGCTGAAAGAAAGAAGAACTCTTTCCTTCTTGAGGAGATATCATCTCGCGATGCCGACCTGACGAAAGCTTCCACGAAGGTGGCCTGGTGGAAGAAGAAGACTGAACAAGCCTTTATCGCTGGGGTCACAGATCAGCACCGCGGTAGGGCCGCTGATCCCGCTGAGGTCGCCAGGTATGCCTCCGCGAGGATGAAAGAGATTGATGAGAGCCAAGAGGGTTTCCTCTCCTCCGAAGAGGAGTAATAAGTCAGTGCCTGGGGAGGGCCCATTTGATGCCGCTTGATTGGGGGTGTCGCTTCTTTACTTACTCCCTTATTGTATTATTTTTTCTATTTGGACTTTGATGTCGCCTACTTGCTTGTAATAATTAACAAATCTTGTAATCTTGACCAAATAATATGTGTTTCTTAACGATGTCGCCCTTTATCACTTGCCGCTTGACTACTTTTGTGTTCGCACTTCGCCTCTTGCGTGTCCTGGCATTGCGACTTGCCGCTCCTTTTCACTGGGTTTGACTGCCCCCTTTTTCAGAGCATTTAATGCTCTGACTCTTTTTACTTGATACAGAGGAGATAGTCATGATGCTCTGAGCCCACGTGTCCTCAAAGGGGAGCGCTAAGGGAATAGCGGGCTGAACATGTCTTTTTGCTCCTTAGGGATTGTACCCGCTTCCCGCGGCTCTTGTCCTTGACACGTCACACACCACGATCGCTTGACCCGTCGTTCCCTTTAATCCCTAGGGTTATAAAAACCCTCACGTGCTCTCATCTTATCTTTTGTTACCTTTCTCTTTGGAAAATGAAAAGAAAGAAAAGAAAACACAATTCCTCTTCTTCCTCCTACGATCCGCCGCAGCCCGGGTGCTTCGATCTTCCTCTCACAAAAGGTACCTTCCTATCTATCCTTCATTTAACCTTGCCCATGGCTCGTAATCGCCGCTATTCTCGCTCTGCTGGGGAGGGGGATATTGATACTACTATTTCCACCATTGCTTCCAACGCCGTCCTTCGACGGCGCCTGCGGAGTTATAATGCCACTCTCGACCAGTTGGAGGGGTATTCTACTGAAGTTACCCCAAAGTCGCTTCGCCTTAATAGCGAATTATCTGGCAACCGTAGGGTTCTTTATGCTAAAATGTTTCATTATAGTTTTCGGCTGCCTCTAGATCCTTTAATTGCCGAGTTACTCTCTGAATTCGATTTAAATGCTGCCCAGTTGAGTCCAAATGCCTATTGTGGCATTTATGCTTTTATAGCCCTTTGTAGATACATAGGAAATGAATTTCCTTCTTTGTTGTTGCTTCGCTCCCTTTTTCAATTATACCACCATAACAACGACATCATAGCGATATCGCCTCGCTATGATGTTGAAGCCCTAAACCCCTTTCCCTGGAAGCTGCTGTTACTCGAATCTTCTGTTGACGCTTGGAAAAAAGGATTCTTCATCGTCAATCTGCCCGAGCCCTTGTGGCGGAGCGGGTTTAATCTAGTCGTCAGAGATGCTGCCTGGGGTGGCAGGCCACACTTAGGACCAGTTGACCAAGGCTGGCTGGACAAGCTACTCAACCTGTCGGGGATTCCTGGGGTTCACACTCGCGAACTCGCATGCCGGGGCGACATCCGGGATTGTATTCAAAGTGAGCACCGTCCCATCATTCGCTGCTCCCCGTCAGTACTAACTCTAACGTTCTTTTCTTATTTCTGCAGATCCTCCCGCCGGGTGGAAACTGAGTGCATCAAGAAAAGAGAAAGAAGAGCTCAGCAGAAGAAAGAAAAAGAGGCTCTTTCTGCCGTCTCGACCGGTGCCGCTACTGACACCACGCACGCGTCCACTTATGCGCCTGAGTCCTCTTCTCTTCCTCAAGCGGAGGCTACTGCCACATCGACTATTGAGCCAATTTCCTCCCCCAGTATTGTTCCTACTCGAGCGTCGTCTTCTCGTCCTCCCCTTGCCAAAAAGAAGAAGAGAACTCTCCGCCTTCGCGTTATCGCTCCTACCCGTCCTCCTGTTCAGGTGGTTTTTACAAACTTTTCTCCGTCTATTTGTTTCGTTCGTTTCTTAATTCCCTTTTTCTTTCGCGCGTAGGATACCGCTGCTGTTGCCTCTTCTGCTACTCCTTCGCGCGACGGCATGGACTTATCAGGCATTCTTGGCCCCAAGCGACCGCGTCCCAATGAAGACACCCCTTCCGCGGATGACTTTGCTGCTGGTCAGGAAGGGCAGGGCGGCATCACCAATACCGGCCCCTTGGTGGGTAATCAAGGCTCTGGTCCGTCAGGGAACGGGGCTACCTCCGCGCCGCTTCACTCTTCTTTTGCCGCGTCATCTCCTCCTCCTAGCAATCCCTTGGGCTTTCTGGAGGATCTTGTTGAGGGGGACTTTCCATCCCTACAAACCAGCGGTTTCAATATTGACGCTGGACCATCTAATCGTTCCCCTCCGTCCCCTCCTGATGTCTTCTTCATTCCTGCTGCTGTTCAAACGATCTCTCCTTCTCTTCCCCCCATGGACACTCTGTGCATGGTGGCTGACCTAAGCACTATACTCTCTAGCAGAGCTACCACCCATCAGGTTGATTTAAGTAACATTCGCCAGCGCGAGTTCCCAGTATTAGGAGGCGACAACTCCCTAGCGACATCCGCCTATCTGGCAGGACATCTGTTGTCGGTTGAGGAGGAGGAGCAGGCCTTCCTCTCTGTTGCCGAAGGTGAGCAACTGCAGCGGATAAGGACCCAACTGTTCTCTGGCCTTCAGGATTTTCATTACTGGTCCAGGAATGTGACGAGACAAATGAGCTCTCTCCACTCTTCCTCCCAGGAATGACACAACGCTAATCACCAGCTCTTGGAAGAAGTCAACAAGTACCAAGGGGAACTTAATAAAACTCAGGAAGAGCTGAGGAAGTGTGTTGAAGAGCGACAATGTGCGGAAGCCAGTTTAGCAGTTGCGAGAAAGGAGCTGGAAGAGGCTAGAAGATCCAAGGCCACAAGGGATGCTGCCCTTCAAGCGGAGCAGGGTAAGAATGCCGCACTTATGGAAGAAACGGGAGACAAATGTAAATGGTTTCTGGAACAAACTGCGGGCCTCATGGCCGACTACTTCATTGAGCGTCATGGCTGCAATCAGTTCGACGCTGATGCCATCATCCGCCTCTTCAAGTAGAAGTCTGGGTTCCTCACGGAAGAGGGCTATCGCTAAGCGAAGAGGCCACAACATGATGAGGGGGACGACAACTTGCCCAGGCCGTAAATGTTACTTCTCTTTTTTGTCCATCGAGCGCCCTCACTTCTTTGCCCTTTTTGTATTTTTGGGGCCTTTTGCTTAAACAAGTCTCCCCTCTTGTATAAACAGTTTGCACAATTTGCCGTCATTTTACTTTATCAATGATCTTTCTCAATTTGCTTCCGTTATCCCTTCTTTCAAAACTTGTTGCCACCGTTGAACTGATGTTGCCTGCGCTTTCGAACCTCCCTTGCGGAGTCGCAACACGCAATGTCGTCACGCGTTTCTCTCCCCGCGATAGGGTAGATCTGATCTTCACCATTATCTCGTACTGTGTTTAAGACAACGGGATCTCCCCTTTGGATGCTTTGCCTTTCCGCAGCGTCATTATTTTCTTAAGTGCTTCATCACTTTCACGCTTTACTAAATTTTCTGCACATTTTTACTTATAACTTTCGTTAGTAGCGACATATTCCAAAAAGTCTTAGTTACCTTGGGTCATTGCCGCGCGTGCTCCCCACTCACTTAGCGCGATCCCTCCAAGATGTCGCTTGTGCCGATTTTTCTACACATTTTCACTTATCATTTACATTAGTAGCGACATCTGCTAAAATATCTTGATTACCTTAGGGTGTGGCCGCGTATTTCCCCAACTGACTTGGCGCGATCTCCCCCAAACTTCACCGGGTTTGTCCCTTCCGGTTACTAGCTGGGGTACCGTGACTTCTCACATTTCCTCAATCGGCCGGGAAGTGCCACCTCTTAGTGCGCCGCCTGATCAGGGCCGTCCATCACGAGGATAGGACTTTTCACTTCCTCAGCATTATCCTCGCACCTCAGAACGTGCCCCTTCTTAACGAGGTGCCTATGTTAGCGCTACCATCGTAAGGATAGGATTTTCACTTGCGAGGTGGAGTTTTTATCTTCCCTAGGGTCGTGCCTCATGATCGTCAGTCGAATATACTTAAATTTATCCTGATGCCTAAATGCACAAAGTAATGTGTATAGAGCAAGTCAAGGTCGAACCACAGAGATTGAAGGACTAATTTGCTAATGAAGGTGTATGACAAGGCAATATGTAACAGATCAAACCCAAAATAACAGTAAAAAGGGGGGGGGGGGTTATGTTGATTAATAAATTAATCAACGCAGAGTAGGGGAGCTAACAAAACAGAATTGGAAAGTACTTATCTAGGGCACAAAAGTAAATCGTAATCCAGGGTAAGAAATGTAAACAAATCGAATGCGGGAAAAGTAATGAAAAGGATATTAATCAAATGAGACGAGATCTTAGCGAAAGGTGAGCTTGGGTTGTTTTCTAGGTCAGCTAGTCATTGGTGCAGAAGTTTTCCAGACTCATGTGCAGATCTGCTATAGGGACCGCGTTTCCACACCGCAACCCCCTGCTTACCTTCGTAGATAAAAGTCACCCCCCGTTTCCACATATGAGGTGACCTTGACATTCAGCCATCCTCTCAGCTACCTTCCTTGTCATCAAAAGGTAGCCTTGACCGTCCGGCCTGTCACGGGCTCGAAGTAGGGAGGCTAAATTCAGAGCGCCCATGAAAGAGAGGTAAGACAGATCTAGGGCGCGATAGCTCAGCTTGTCAGACTCGTATCGCATACCCTAGATATCTGTTTACCCCTAGGTGAGGCCTCTCGCGCTGCCTCCCCTAGGTGCCTGCTCTAACTCCAGGGCTTCGCGTCAGTTATAACCCTGGAATATGACGTTACTCATGCAGAAATACTAAAAGATGATCAAGCTCTTAACATTTCTAGACAAGCATGTAGTTAAATCGGTAAACAGTTATGTGTCACAAAAGAATATGTTAAGCATGCATTAGACCTCTTAGCCGAACCCTACAACCCGTGGAACACCCTTCACCAAGAAAGGGGTATTTAACTACTCATACTATAATATAAACAGTAGGTATATATAATCATACAATGATAAAACAAAGAAAGTAAAAAGGGAGTAGAGTAAACCGATAGATTAATTAATAATCGAAGAGGAAAGTTGTTTGACAATGGCTGCTCTTGATCGGGTGGAGGAGATGATCCCCAGAAAATAAACACTGAAACTAATGTAAGAAATTATCCTTGGAACAGTCGTCCTTACAAAAATCCTAAAACTATGCTTATATAGCCTAAGCCTAGCTAGGAGACAAAAACAGCTAAGGGGAGAGGAAGGATCAATGAGGGTGTGACAACACATGTCCTTGCAAAAGGAATATTCTGGGATCCCTGACACGCCTGATGCCTTCTGGAAAAACCTGGGATTCCGTGCGGATCTCAGAAGATGCTTTCGTTGGAAGAAGGCTCAGGACTGTCGAGGCCTTGACAACATTCTTTCTTCTAGGCCTGGAAAATGGAAGTCCTCAGAAATGCTCCAAAATCTCTTCTTTTCGGCCTTTTCCCTCCTTTGATGCTAAACTGCAAATAAGAGTGAAATGAGGGTCAAATGGCGACTTCGAGCCCCCGAAAGGGCTAGAAAAGAAGGTAAAATCATGATCATGTAACGTGCTATCAAACATCCCCACACTGCCCATATGCTCGCCCTCGAGCATAAACAAAGTTGGAAAGTCACCTTATTCCTAAACATATATAATCAGCTTCCAACACCTAGAATTGGCATACCATCCTATAACCTACACCCAACTAGAACACATCCAGACCTAGAAAACACCTGCATCATGCTGATAGAATAACGACCCTATCAACCAGACTTTTCCATATCTAGCCTAGTCACCAGCAGTCCTCACAAAGATGTGTATTTGCACTCATACTCAGAATAAAATATGTGTTTAGGCTAGCACTCATGAATGTAAATAACACAACACAGGCATGGTTTGCACGTCAATCCGAGTACTGTAGAACACATGCATGGGCAATCAACAATCGGGGAAACATCGCATCAGCAAGAAGAAAGAAACGGGATCGAAAGAGTTAGAAAGGTGGAAGAGGGAAGTAGGAGATGAACAGAAGAGAAATGGGGGGAGAAAAGAAGGAAAGAAAAGAAAGAACCAGGCAAAACCTGGTTGGGTCCCTTGGCTGGGAAAAAGCGAAAGGCGATGCAGCTTTTATCGAGGGCACGAGGCGATTCGGGGGCTAGACAAGGGTCTTCTTTCGGGGCCAGGAAAGTCTTCGTATTGAAGCTTCGGATGCGGATGCTTTTTCTTGGTCGCTCGGTGCCTTTCTCCTCTTATTTTGAGATTTAAAATTTCTCTCTTTTTCTTTATGTTTTTTTTTTTTTTTTGAGTAAAGGAGATGGCCCTTGATTTGGTTCCAGCATCGATGGTGACTTCTTTTTCGCTTCCCCACACTTGAATGTTTCAGGGGCTTAAATTGTATGAATGGTCTAGGGCTCGAAACACTTTCGAGCTTTTGCTTTTTCTTGCCATAGATCTCTGCTTGCAGCTCTGAAGTCTTTTACTTTTGTCTTCTTCCCCACACTTGAACTTGTCTGCGCGCTTTTTTAGATGTCTAGCCCTCGACGTTACCCTCAATAATTGCTACCTCACCTGCCAAGGAAAAAGATCAAGAAAATACAAATGGTCAGGAAAGAATATGAAAAGAAGGGGAATGTCGGGGGCACGAAAAGAGGAGAGATGAAGGGGAGAAAAGAAAGAAAAAGACATTGATGCGAAGTTTTCTGTCATTTCTAAGCTTTCCCATGTCCTAACAGTGACTATACCCAGGGATATCATGCAAACTTAGACTGTGCTTAGCTAAGCATTTCTCTCAAAATTAAAAAGCATGAAGTTCAAATATGCTCACGGGATCAAATTATGACTACTGGTGTCGTGGCCTAGATATAGATATAAGGGCTAGCAGGTCAAAAAAATGCATGTTCAGGCGTAGGTGCTATGGATGTCATGCTTCTTCTATGCATCGAAAGTTGAAAAACACATGCCAAAAATGAGGGTTTGAAAATTGATATCGGGAAAACTTTCCTAGCATGGCTAAAAATAAAGTCCGAAGATCATGCAATCATGCAGCAAACGTAGAAATAAACATGCAATCACACGGGCAAATAACTCCCTCCCCACACTTAGGCAGCGCATTGTCCTCAATGCGGGGAGAGTATAAAAAGGAGTTCAAGAAATATAAGTACAGTACGAAGTAAAAACAGTAAAATTGTTTAGTGCCCCTTTCGGGGGCTGAAGAGATGAAATTGTTTGGGGGTGGGTTACTGGGGTGGCAAATTTCGGCGGGCAACTTCAGCCGTCAAAGCCTGAAGTTCCCGTAAGATAAGCTGGAGAAGCCTCGTCTGGGTCGGGTCATAGACGATGAGAGGAGTCGGGGGCTGGCTTCCTGATGTAGTATTCTGGCCTTGTCGAGCTGCTTCTGTTTGAGGCACTTACTTTTCGGGGGCTGGAGGGATGGCATTGGAGCGGGGGTCCGAAAGATCTGGATAGTCAAAGATACCGCCATTCTTGGTCCCGAAAACCTTCTCCACTACTGGGGCACAACCTGGATAAAAGCTCAACACACCACGTGAGAGACATAAATGGCCCATGACATCCAAGGTTCAGATATCCAAATCCTTGAATGCCAGGGGCTCGGAAAGGTTACTAGCAGCCAGGTCAATATTACGCATTTTCACAGCAAACAGGGAGATAAGGGATCCAAAAATAGGCCCACGGCCACCATTCAATACATGCAAAACACCCGAAGCTACCCAAAAACCTAGATTGACCCTTCGTTTGTGTTTCATGCACCATAAAAAGAAAAGTTCCTGCACAGATATCTATCCCGAGGAACCAAATCGTGCTGAAAAGGTGAGGGCTAGATACCGGTGCAGGATACGCAATGCAGGGTCAACAATTTCATGGGCTTTACTACCTTTAGCGTCATATTGAACAGTAGGCTTATTGGTTAGCTCCCGAAAAGCAGCAGTAGCATCAAAAATAGAAGGGATAACAGTTAAGGCATTTTTATACAGAGGGGTATTCAATTCATCATTTTTAACAAAACCTAACCAGCAATTAAATTCACCCAGTGTCAGATGCTCCCATTTGGTGGCTAGCCTAAAATTGATCAAACCAGGGGTAGAGGAGTTTGGACCGACCTTGCCCTTGGGTCGAAAAGTGCCATCTATCAAAAAAGTAGTAAAAATTTCAAGGGAAAGCTCGATATAGGTCGGGTGCTCCAAATAGAACAGAGATTCCCAACCAATGTTGGTCACATAATCTCTGATCCTAGACTCAATGCCCATCTTAGCAAGAAATTCAAAATCCAGGCGCGCACATGAGCTAACGCCCTTGGAATTCAGCAAAGTTAACTTGTCAAGAGAAGGTTTATCATTAAAGACAATCCATTCATGGGGTGAAGAAAGGTCAGAAGTCACCTGTTGTGAGCCGGATCTGGGGATAGATGAAGGCGCTGGGGTCTCGACCTCGACATCCTCATCTATTTCGGGGTCCCGAAGGTTCTTGGAGCTCGAGGGCTTGCCGGCAGTGGTGGCTGAAAGCTTCCTCTTGAGACTCACCGGTGTATTGACTGCAGCTGGCTTGGCTTCAGCTTTGGACTTCCCTTTCTTAGTCGCGGTTGTTTTCTGGGCCTCGAGATCTTCCTCCTCTTCGTCTCCCTCAACTTCTCCACTTTCTCCCGTTCCCTCCTCCATAACCTCATCTTCCTGGTCAATACCCGTCTCTGCTTGGTCTTTCATGACCTCGGCTTCTTCGTCTGAGACTAGGATGTCCTGGAGGACCTCCTCCACCGTTAAGGCAGGCTGGGGAGATAGGAAACGATCAACGGCAGCGTCTAGGGGTGACTGCTTGGGATTTTTAGTCTTGGGCTTGGCCGTGGACGATCCAGGAGGGAGCTTCACCATACGGCCGCCTCTAGTGGTTGTCATGGTCGGAGGAACGGAGCCTGTGACTTCTATATCGTCCTCCACCGGGGTAAACTCTCTGATCTGCTCCACGGTTGTGGGTGAGACCGCCGTGGGAGAGGGAAGGGGTCGTGGCTTGACAGATGGTGGTGTGACTATTTTGTATGAAGCCGAGTTTGGTATAGCTGACTGTGATCTAGATCTGGAAGGAACGGGGCTCGAAGTGTCCACCGGCTTAGGTCCGGCAGCATTCTTGCGGGCTGGATTTTTAGTCTTAGGTGCCATTGATGGTGAGTGGAGTGAGAGAGATGGCAGTAATGGATATTGGAGTGAAGAGAGGATAGGGTTGTGTGTTTGGTGAGGGAGAGAGGTGAAAATGATAGGGTTGAAAGTGATATGAGTGGAAATTTTGTGGGAGCGTGGGAGAGAGAGTGGAAATCACAGCTGACAATAAATGGTGCAGCTTTTTCATTGATGAGGTCTGCATTTTCTGCGGCTTGACAGGCTACGTGGCACCCTGGGCGTGGAGCACGATGACCCACGCGTATCCCAACTGCCCAAAAAGGATAGCAACTTTTAAATTTCAAAATGGCAGTTGGTACATTTAAGATACGGACAAAAAGAGAGAATAAAGGTGAGTTAATGTTAATTAAAAGGAATAAAATCATAGGGAAAGGGAAAGGTAAGGGATATATACAAGGAATAAATCATGGAAATAAAATCAACAAAAATCAGAGAATCCGAAAAGTTGCAGAGGAGATAAGGGAGAGAGAAAGGATACAGATGGCATATCAAATGCCTCCAACATGGTCCAGTTACTCGTCGGGACCTCGACGTGCTTTGATACTCTAGGTCTGGACAGGTGGGTCCTCCACCATAGCCTCCTCAACAACCGAGGGCTGGAAACCTTCGTAGAAGGGCTTCAGTCTCTGTCCACTGACTTTGAAGATGATTCCTGTGGCAGGGTTCTGGATTTCAATTGCCCCATGAGCGTAGATTGTCGTGACCACGAAAGGTCCTGACCATTTGGATTTCAGCTTCCCAGCAAAGAGTCGCAATCGTGAGTTGTACAACAAGACCTGCTGTCCGACTAAGAACGTTTTGGGATGAAGATGTCGGTCATGATAAGCTTTTGTCTTGCCTTTATAGAGTAGGGCATTCTCATAAGCGTCGTCCCTTAACTCTTCTAGCTCTTGAATTTGCAAGCGCCTATGTTGGTCAGCGAGGCCTAGATCTGTGTTAACCTTTCTGATAGCCCAAAAATCCTTGTGCTCTATCTCCACTGGGAGATGGCACGACTTCCCATAAACAAGTCTGTAAGGGGTCATCCCTATCGGGGTCTTGAAAGTTGTACGATAGGCCCAGAGAGCATCACCCAATTTCAAACTCCAATCCTTTCTGGACTGGTTAACGGTCTTCTAAAGAATGGACTTGATCTCACGGTTCGAGACCTCGGCTTGACCGTTAGTCTGAGGATGATAAGCAGTGGATGTTCTATGGTGGACTCCATACTTTGTCAAAAGAGAGGACACAACACGGTTGCAAAAGTGGGCACCCCTATCGCTGATCAGCGCTCTAGGTGTACCAAACCAATTGAAGATATTGGTGCGGAGGAAGTTCACAACCACCTTGGAATCGTCTGTTCGAGTAGCCTTGGCCTCGACCCACTTAGAGACATAATCGACGGCCAGAAGGATGTAGATGTTGCCAAAGGAATTGGGAAAATGGCCCATGAAGTCTATACCCCAGATATCAAAGATCTCGCAAGCAATAATGTTTGTCAAGGGCATCTGATTCCTGGCCCCGATATTTCCAGTGGCCTGACTTCGGGGGCATGAAGCGCAAAACATGTAACTATCCTTGAAAATGGTGGGCTAGTATAGCCCAGCTTCCAGAACTTTTAGGGCAGTTTTCTTGGCCGCGAAATGGCCTCATTCTGAGTGGCAGAATTTAAGGATCGAGGGCACCTCGTCCATGGTTACACATCTACGAATGAGCTGATCCAAACAGTGCTTCCATAGGTAGGGGTTGTCCCATATGTAGTATTTTGCTTGTCTTCTAATTCTATTGCATTCGGAGGGAGTGACATCAGCCGGGTAAGTGCCTGTAGCACAAAAGTTTGCAATATCGGAAAACCATGGGGAATAAACAGCTTGGATTAGACATAGTTGCTCATCTGGAAAGGTATCTCGGATTGGCTCACACGAATTATCTTCCTGGGCTGGAAGTCTACTCAAGTGATCGGCCACAAGGTTTTATTTTCCGGCTTTATCTTTGATAGCTATATTGAATTCTTGCAGGAGCAAGATCCAACGAATAAGCCGAGGTTTGGCATCGGCTTTGGTTAACAAACACCGAAGGGCAAAATGGTCAGAGTAGATGAGGACCTGAGTGCCTAGCAGATATTGTCTGAACTTGTCTAGGGCATAGAATACGGCCAGAAGTTCTTTCTCTGTTGTAGTGTAGTTCTGCTGGGACGGGTCTAGCAGCTTGGAAGCATAATAGATGACATGGGTCTCCTTATCCTTCTTCTGACCGAAGACGGCGCCTAGGGCCTGATTACTGGCATCGCACATGACCTCGAAAGGCAGTGTCCAGTCGGGGGCTCGAATAATCGGGGCCGAGATAAGTTTATTTTTGAGAAGTTCAAAAGCGATTTTGCAGGCCTCGCTAAAATCAAAGGACACGTCCTTCTGGAGCAATTGACACATGGGTTGGGCAATCTTGGAAAAATCCTGAATGAACCTTCGGTAGAAACCGGCATGGCCTAGAAAAGATCTCACATCGCGGACACAAGATGGGTAGGGTAGGGATTCTATTACTTCTATCTTGGCTTTGTCAACCTCAATTCCCTTGGTCGAGATAACATGACCAAGCACCAGGGCTCGATCCACCATAAAGTGGCATTTTTCAAAATTCAGGACAAGATTCGTCTCAATGCAGCGCTCTAGGCACCTTTTCAGATTGTTCATGCATTCTTCAAAAGAGTTTCCATAGACGGTGAAGTCGTCCATGAAGACTTCGATTCCATCTTCAACTAATTCAGAGAAAATGCTGACCATACAACGCTGGAAAGTGGCAGGGGCGTTGCATAGACCGAAGGGCATGCGTCTATACGCGAAGGTCCCGAAAGGGCAGGTAAAGGTGGTCTTTTCTTGGTCTTCAGGAGCAACTGGGATCTGATGGAATCCGGAGTAACCGTCTAGACAACAATAATGGGTTTTACCGGCGAGGCGTTCTAGCATCTGATCGATGAAGGGCAGGGGAAAATGGTCTTTCCTGGTAGCAGAATTTAGCCGGCGGTAGTCAATACACACTCTCCACCCATTCTGGATCCGGGTAGGAATGGATTCGCCATCTTGACCGACGGTGATAGTTATGCCTGTTTTCTTGGGCACGACCTGGATAGGGCTGACCCAAGGGCTATCTAAGATGGGGTAGATAACTCCCGCATCTAACAACTTGAGAATCTCTTTCTTCACCACTTCCATCATAGGCGGATTAAGTCATCTCTGGGGCTGGCGAATGGTCTTTCTTGCATCGTCTAGGTGGATGTGATGAGTGCATAATGCTGGAGACAAGCCCTTAATGTCCGCAATGGTCCATCCTATGGCTTGCCTGAAGTTCCTTAGCAAGGAAATGAGCTTGGACTCCTCGAGGTCTTCGAGTTTGTTGGAGATAATGACAGGTAAAGAGTTGTCAGGGCCTAGATAAGCATATTTCAAGTGAGTAGGCAGTGGCTTCAGATCTAGGGCTGGAGCCTAATCAATAGAGGGAAATAACTTAGCATGGCCTGGATATTTGGGAGACTGATTTGGAGATTCATACTGAGCAGCAGCGCATTCTTCAAGGTCAGCGACGACCGAGTGTAATTCAGATGGGATAGGAAGCATCGAGGCCACGACATCTAGAAGAGCTGGTGTCAGACTCCTGTCAAGGGCAAATTGCAAGGGGTCAGTAGAATATATTTCATCAATTTCCCCCACAAGGGGGCCAACAATATCAACATAATTCACACTAGAAAATTCAGATGGGTATCGCATGGCCTCTAGCATATTGAATTTGATGATCTCTCCATCAAATTCGAGGGAGATGGTGGCATCGTGAACATCAATCTTTGCTCGGGCTGTGGCCAGAAATGGGCGGCCTAGAAGAACGTCTGTGGATTTGGTGGAGTCTTCGTTCTCCATTGCAATCACATAAAAGTCAGCAGGGAATAAGAATTCCCCTACTTGGACCAAGACATCCTTGATGATCCCCTCGGGGTAGATGATAGAGCGGTCAGCAAGTTGGATGGCGAGGTCTGTAGGCACGAGAGGCTCGAGGCCTAGACTGTGGTAGATTATCAAGGGCATAACATTGATTCCCGCTCCGAGGTCACACATGGCCTTGCCAATATCAACTGTTCCGATTCGGCAAGGGATTATGAACATGCCTTGATCTTTGTATTTCGGAGGGATCCGACGCTGGATCCCCTACGCTGATCTTGTTAACTTCGGTGAACTTGTTTTTGTTCATGTATAATTGCTTCAGGAATTTGGCATAGCGAGGGACATTTTTCACGGCTTGGAGAAGAGGGATGTTGACAACCACTTTACTGAACATTTCAAAGATATCGCGGTCCTCCTTATCTTTCTTGGTCTTGACCAATCTGTGAGGGAACGGGGGCTCGAGAATCTTATGAATGTATTCCTGGGTAAATTCAGGTGGGTTAGGGTCGTTCCTTGGTGAACCTCTGGGAGAGCGGATTCTATCCTCCATGACTTCGACGAATCTAGGGACTTTAGGGAGCTTTGGTCTAGGTTTAGGCCGAATCTCGGTCTCTGGAGAGTTTTCAATATCTTGGGCTGGAGGCTCTGGTGGGGTCAAAGTTGATCCACTACGCAAAGTTACTGCACAGACATTGTGCTTTGGATTTGTTTCTGTCTGGGATGGCAGTCTGCCATGATTTGTTAACTCTTGCAATTTGGCAGTCAGGGCACTCATTTGCTTCTTAAGTTCATCTATTTCTTTCTGCTGCTCGGGATTCTTAGGCATTTCAGCAGTTAGGGGCTGGACAAAAGTTTGGTCTGGAGGATGGACGAAGGTCTGATCCTGAGGAGGTTGGCGTTGACATTGGTTCTGGTGAAATGTAGGTCGAGGTCTGAAATTTGGCATATTAGGAGGGGGATTTCCATAGGGGTTCTGATGCTGTGGATGGCTAGGTCCCGAAAGCTGAGTGTTAGGGACCCATCCTGGATTTGGTTGTTTCCAGCCTTGATTGTAAGTCTGAGCGTAAGAGACTGGAATAAATTGGCCAGCAGCATTCACTTGTATTTCCTTAATGTGTCGAACACCTCTTGTAGGTCTGCCAAATGGTCCCTAAAGCTTCGGCTCTTAACCAATAAGTCATCTACGTAGGCTTCTACATTTTTCCCGATTTGCCTCTCGAACACTTTGTTCGCCATGCGGTAAAAAGTTGCCTCGACATTCTTCAAGCCAAACGGCATCGCTGTGTAACAATAGGTAGCCTTTGGGGGTTATGAATGCCGTTTTCTCTTCATCTTCTTTGGCCATGGGAATCTAATGGTATCCAGAGTTGGCGTCCAAAGAACTCAAATATGCGTACCCAGCAGTTTGATCGACTAACTGATCAATCCTAGGAAGCGGATAACAGTCCTTGGGGCAGGCGTCGTTTAAGTCAGTGAAATCAATGCA
This sequence comes from Viola odorata, assembly GCA_963691705.1. NCBI lineage: Eukaryota > Viridiplantae > Streptophyta > Magnoliopsida > Malpighiales > Violaceae > Viola > Viola odorata. The sequence goes on from OY829542.1 coordinate 33,423,021, forward strand.
CATGCGCTAGTCTCCGCTGGACTTCGGAACTAGGATGGGATTGGCCAGCCAGGTGGGGTATTGAACCTCTCGAATGAATCCCGCGTCCAGGAGCTTTGTTACCTCCTTGTCAATAGCCATTGTCTTCTCCGCGGAGAATGCTCGGCGCTTCTGTTGAACTGGCATGGAACGTGGATCGACGTTAAGTTGATGTTCTGCTACCTCCCTGGACACACCAGGCATGTCCGCTGGTTTCCAAGCGAACTCCCATTTGCACTTGTTCAGCAGTCGGGCTAGTTGTGTACTCTCCTTCGGGGTTAGCGTTTCACTAACCAAGAAACTTGCCTCACTATTGTCGTTGACGGGGATAGGCATCATCGTATCTACCGGTTGAGTGCACCTTTCATCTCTTTGCTCGTAGGGATCTGCCGCCACACACACGTACCGGTCACAGCTTTTCTAAGTCATGAGTAAGTAGCACTTGGCGGCTAGCTTTTGGTCGCCCTTGATTGATACCACTCCTTCCCAAGAGGGATACTTCATCCTGAGGTGTTTTTGAGATATCGCTGCCCCGAAGCCTTAGAATGGCGTTATACGGTAGAATGAGATCTACGACCAAGAACAACAACTCTTCTGATCGCTTGGACGTGTCTTCTCTAAAGTATACGGGTAGCACTGTGACTCCCGTTACAGGTATAGGGACACCGTCCACTCTGATGATTGGCTTCTTGCAGGGTGCCAATTCACCGGCGGGGCGTTTCATGAGGTTATATGCCTCAAGTGAAAATAGGTTTACCGCGCTGCCATTGTCAATGAGGGTTCTTCGAACCCCATGGCTTCCAATGACTGGTGTGACTACCAACGCGTCGTTGTGAGAGAACACGACACCCTTTTCGTCTTCTTCTGAGAAGGATAGCACCATCTTATCCAGCACATCTATCACTTCCTTCTTTGCGGGCTGGCTTTCTCGTTTTTGCTTCTCTCCTGCGGCGGGTGTTGCTTGGGTGAGCTCGTTGAGATATGATGTGCCCCCGGCAATAATGTTGATAATGGGGATGTCCTCGTCATGAATTGTTAATGCTTCTTTCCCCCTTCCACTAGAAGTCCCGCCACTTCCAGGGGGAGGAGGCAGTTGCTGGTCGCCTGACGCCCCGCGCGTGGGGTTGCCTCTGACTTCTTCTCTTACTCTAGTGGTAAATTCTCCGAGGTAACCCTCTTCTAACAAACACTCTATAGCCTGTTTCAATTCTCTACATACGTATGTGGAATGCCCTCTAGCCTTATGGAATTTGCAGAAAGCATTTTCTCTTCCTCCCATGATCACTCTCTACCTGTCCCTCTACGAGTTGTGCAAAGCTGAATGGCATGCTTATCGTGGGTGAAGTTAGAGGAACGCTTACCTACCGTCGAGGCGATACCGGTCGTTCGGTGACATAGACGGGGTGAAAACAATCTGTGAAGGCACACCCGATGCCGGGGCATTAGAAGTAAGGCCTGTGGCTAGCTCAGTCAAGTAATCTAGCTGGGCACGAAGAGCTAAGATTGAACTTGTCAAAGGGTTGTTAGCACCCCCCATTCTGGAACCCGCAGGAGGGGGAGCGGAGTGGCTAGGTCCAACCATCTGAAAAAATGGGGCGCCCGCTTGGGAAAATGGCGTGGCTCCTGTCAGCCCAAAAAGGAAATCCTTCTGTGCAGAGAAAGTCCATGCGATGTGGTGAAGATACTAGATGAAGACGTGGGAAAAAGTTCCCTGCGCGTGTAGGTACTGCGAGAATAAGTTGGTGTAGATTCTGAATATGAGGCCATCATCCTTCGACTCTCAGAAAGAACAGAGCTTGGTTATCAAGGAAGCTCACTTAATTAACCAAGGCTCTCAATGAAAGCACCATTTGATAAGAGTCCGAAGTTTGCTGAGTAGGATCGGCCAAAGCGGGGTTGGTCGGGAACATTATTCCGGTTGTCTTCGTTACCTGCAAAGCGCCGGAGGGTGGCTACTAAAATGTCGTCTATATAAACTAAGCAAAAATCGAATTCTAAGAAAATAGAGTCCATAAATCTTTGAAATACTGCCGGTGCATTCTTTAATCCGAATGAAAGAACATTCCATTTGAAATATAGATTACAGTCCATTAGATAAAGAAGAATTCAGAAAACAAATTCCTGAGATGTTAAACCAGGGATTAATCAGAAGATCAGATAGTCCTCATAGAACAGCAGCCTTTATAGTCCGGCGTAAACACTCTGATGCTTAAGTTAGTATGAGTGGTGAAAATGGTAGGGGTTCAGCACGCTGTCTTAGGCTTACCCTCTTGTCTAAAATGGTGGGGGTATTTATAGGTAAAGGAAGGACCTTACCGACAAGGGGTGGGCGTTATCTCTGATAGATGCCGCTTGGGTACTAGGGAGTGACGTCATGCGAGGTGACATCATACGGAGTGACGTCATGCGTGACCTGGGATGGGATGACGCCGTACAGATGTCGTGTGAGAGCCCCCCCGCTGATGTCGACCATCCCAGGTCGGCCGCCAGGCTAGGGGCGGTAGGAACAGTGTCATGTCCCCCTTGGTAGGTACAGTGTTCTGGCCTTGTCGCCAGATGCGATGGCGGAGATGTCGCTAGAGTGGTGTCAATGGTTATCAATAATAATTAAGAAAACAAAGAAATAATTGAAGAACATAAAAATGGAATTAAAATGCGATATTCAAAAGAATTATCGCCGCAAAGTGTTTACAGCCCAGAAGTTGGAAGAAGGAAGATCCCGTAATTGACAACCTTCCCTAACCTTTAACAAGGTTAGAGTCCCTGCCCATCACATTTCTTTCCAAATTCCAAACTTCAAAAAGATAAAAGATAGGGATAAAATCCCAATTTTTCAAATTCGAAACATACAATAAAATAAAATAAATATTCGAAACAGCCGGATTGTTTGTTTGTTCAAATCGAAATTAGAGTAAATCCTTAGAGTCCTCCCAGTAGACACAACAGCCAGCTGTCGGCTCAATCCAAACGCGTCTTCCTTGAGTCCATGACCAGCATGCCTCTTTCTCGGCAATCTTGGCCAAGCCTGCGGCCAAGATTGCTACTCTGTCGCTCAAGGCTGGCGTTTCCTTCATTTCTTTCGTTTCCCAAGACTTCCTTCAAAAGATAGCAAATTGACATGAAAGAGACTATTTTCACCATAAACAAGGTAGTTTAAGATGGTAAAAACGCATGGAAATAAACGTGAATCACCTCATGAAGGGGTTTGTGAGCAATCTCTTCATTTGTGCTAGCAAAGAGGGAGGTACCTAGAAGCGGTATCACAGAGCCTCTCTCTGGTTCAGTCCTAAGTAGATTACTTAGGAATCTTTTGCTTTTCGATAGTTGATTTTTCGTTCTTGCTTATTGTGCTCCTTTTTCCAAATGTTTCTTTCTAAGTTCTGTCACCTATTAGTTTTAGCTTTTCCTTTTTCTGCTTCCTAATTTTTCTGCTCTACCATTTCTTGCTATTATTTACTTTTTTTTTTGGAGAAAGATTTCTCATCCCTCTAGTATCTTACTTGATTCTTTGATCTTTTCCGTGGATTTAGAAACGTCATCATTTTCTTCTTCAAACCTGCCCATTTTTTGATGTATCGATAACATTATCGATTCACTTTATGGTATTCACCCGTCATTTTCTCTTCCTTAGGGGTGGGTTTTTCGAGTTCCATTTTCTCGAGAGGGGATCAATCAAGCAATGCCTAAAGGACATTTTAAGGTTCATTTGGGCATATTCTAAATTGGTGCCTGTTTTCCATTTGGCAATCTAATTTGTAGTTTTTTGTCTACGACTCTCATGGTGCCTACACAATTAAATCCTCGAGGATGGATGAGTCTTTGTGCCTTTTCTTATTTTTATCGGCAGCTGCAACTAGTGGAGAGTTTGAACGTGTTCTTCCATTTTTTCCGGTTGAGTGACATCCGATGATCTCTTTCATACCAAGTTTGAATCATATGATGCGTCTATCGAATCTCTTGAGAAAAAAATTGAGACCACCTCGAGCTAAACCAATGAACTCCTCATTGCTTTTCCACCATTAGAAGAATGATCATCTCCACAATTATCATTGCATTCCACATTTCATGCATTTTGAATAATCTAATTATTTGCATTTGAACTACTTGATTTTTAAGACTTATTTATTTGATTTGATATAAACTCCTAGATACTTATTTATCTACTGTGTGAACTTATTTTTATGCTATGGATGATAATTTAGTACTTGTATGGGGTTTCTTGAGATGTTAATTCTTATCCTCATTTGTGCTCCTTATGTCTTTTTGTAGATGACAAAGAGGGAGAAGATTATGTGAGTGTTTGTGCTCTACTTAAGATTCTGTGAAAGGTATAAATTGCTTGTATATAAGGGGAACATTTGTCTTTCTTAATATGCATATTTTCTTTTTAGGTAGGGGGAGCATCAAGCGCAATTGATAGGGGCGCTAAAGGGAGTTTACTAAACGTTTTAACCTATTTCAATTTCATATAAATTGTTTACAATTTTAATGTAAATTTAATTTGTAATTGTCATCATAAAAAAAGTGAGATTGTTGAACTATGGGGTTTACCAGTCTTAACTTCGATGATTACAATTAATAAATTAAGTTATTACTAATGCAATTTTTATGAGTTGGTCTTAGGTTTTGAAGTCCATTTTATAGAGTTGAGAGAAGGATTACTTCATGAACATTTAAGTGGCTAAATACATAGAATTATTGTTGTAAGTATATTTCAATTTAAAGTCCAATTTAAGTTGCATATTAGCCTAAAAAAGATAGCACAAAAATGGTATGGTAGTTTTTAGAGTGTATTTTTTGGTATTAAATATAAGAGAAAATCATTTTTTTCGTAGTCTAAGTGATTCAACGGGTAGTGCATTGGTTTGGTAAACCACACCCCTGATGTTGAAATCGATTTACCGTCTTGTGTCAAGTGGTGCACCTGTCATCAACTCGACTAGCTGTTGTGGCTAGTTTTTGAGTGTGGAGCGTACACGTGTTGAGCTAGAGCGGTACACTAGTTTGACGTTCCTCTTGTTGTCTTCTACCTTATTTTGAGTTTTCTTTGAGCCACAAAATATCTCACATTGTCATAAACCTCTACAAACTATAAATATCAAGTTTTCAGCTCTTTAGAGACTCAAGAAAGCAAAACTTAAAGTTGTATTTATTTTTTCAAAACTCTCTCAAGCCAAGCTAAAGTTTTCAAAGGTATTTCTCTTATTCAAGAGTCTTTGCTTCACTTGATTAAGTAAGTGCTTTCTTCTTGAGGTTTAATATTGCATTAGTTGGATTATAAATGATCATATATCTTGTTTAGATTTCTTGTAATCCATTTGAGTTAGATTTAGGTTTCAATACTTGTGAAGGTTTAAGAAGAGTCATAATTCTTTTTGGGTTAATGTTAGTGTCTTCCTTGTAAGTGGACATATGATTGAATCTAGCATTTGAATTAGAATTGTGATAGGTTAAGCTGGTGTCTAATGTAAAAATCTTGTTAGGTTATAAGCTTGAGGCTTAGTAAAAAGCTTGCTTGGGTTGCTAGTGAGCTTTGGTAAAACTAGTTTTAACGGTTGTTAGCTTGAGCCTTTGGAAAAATCTATATTTTTTTATGAACCATAAACCCACATAGTGGAGGTTTGAAATCCTAAAGATAAGTGATCTCTAGGTAGTGGATGTACCTTACCAATTGTAAGGGAAACACTATAAATCTCTTTCTTTCTCTTGTCTTTAAGCCTTAGTCACCTATTACACATCAAGTGTTTGGGTATTTTTTATTAAAAGAAATTAGTTTACTTGGTGGCCTATTCACCTTCCCTCTAGGCTATTATTCACACATGACCAATTACTAAATCTTTTCTGATACTTCTTTTCTACCCATCGTCTCTTTTCCTCCACGCGCCATTTTGTTTTCCCTAAAATATCCACATCACTATATTTTATATTGGTTTTTAAACACCCTTCTTTCTACCTCTTTCCTCTTATTCTTTTTTTTTTTTCTTTTTTTTTTTGCTTTTTTCCTGATAGGTATTTTATCTCTCCTTTTCTTGTTTCCTTTTTGCTTTTTATGGCTCCTAAAAGAAAAATTATTCACCCGAGGGTACCCAAAGGTGAGGGTTCTCCCCCTGGTTATCAGAACCGAACCGGACCGGACCGGTCGGTCCGTCCGGTTCAACCGGACATTTTTACCTTTCCGGTCAGATTCAGCTATCGGACCGGATCTGCCTTTGACCCGGGTTGGACCGGTCGACCAGGCTGGTTTTTTGCGAACCGGCGAACCGGCCGGTTTTCTATCAAACTGGCTGGTTTGATGACGTGTCAAAACGGCGTCGTTTTGATACGACCCATGGGCCCAAAATGACGCCGTTTTGACAAGGCCCACAGGCTTATATCAGGCCCAAATCAAAACGGCGCCGTTTTCATATGGACCAAAACGACGTCGTTTTTGGACTTTTTCAATTTTAATAATATTTTTTGATATATTATAAAATGCTATAGTAAAAACCAGCCGGTTTTATCCGATTTTATCGTCTAAGATTTACCGGTTTAATGTGTAAACGGTTCCGGACGGTCCAGCATCTACAATCCGGTCGAACCCGTTTCAACCACCATATTTTCGAAAACGGTTCGCTGTCTGGTCTGGTTTTGATAACACTGGTTCTCCCTCAACATGTTTTCAAATGGTTACTCTTGCCTATGGAAAATTTCCGCTACTTCTACTAGATTGAATCTTGTGGGCCTTAATGCTTTGTCAGAGTCTTTGTTTCTTCGTCCGGAGGACCAAGTTCGCTCTTCTTGGAATTTATCTCTTCCTCCTTCAAAGGCTAAGATTTTGATTTTGTGCCCTATTGACACTTACATTGTTTGTTCTAAATTTATTTCCGTCGGTTTTCCTATTCTTTTTCACATCTGCTTCCTCAATTTTATGATTTTTATAAATTGGCGCTTACCCAAGTGGCCCGAGTGGCATGATCTTGATCATAGGTCTCGTTAATCTTTTTACTCTCTTTGGTTATAAGCCTACCTTAAACCTTCTCCACAAATGCCTTCATATTTATTTAAATGATGATTCTTCCTGAGACGAGCCCTATCACTAGGTTGTTTCTCCTTATGATCCTTTTTTTTGGGTATAGTGGATAAGGATATTGATTTGCACCACTAGAGTGATGATTTTTTTAATCTTATTGTGGTTGTCGAGGCTCATTTTTCCAATCCTTTTAAGAGGAGAGGGGTTTTCTAAAAAAATTAGATCGTATTAGCGTTGTTTTGTATCCTTATGAGGAATTAACGTTGGTTGCTTTGGAAGACCATTCTCGCATTAGGGTGTCCTCCCTTGCTTGGAAAGAATGTAATTTATGTGTTTTTTTTTTATTTCAGGCACTTTTTTGTCATTTTGTTACTCAGCGTTCTTGTTACCTTATCGCTCTTCTAGAGTGGTATTTCACTAATGGCTTGGACACCCTGAGAGGAGACCTTCTTCGCCTTCCACCTAAGTTGTGCAGGAAGGGCCCTTATTTATCTTTTAATGGACCTCGTTCTGAAGTTAGATTCTTACCAAGAGTCATATGTTACATTTGTGCATCAGCCCGACGTGATGAAAGTTTGGAGTAATTTTTTGGGCGTCGTGGACAAGTATCATCTAACAATTTGTTTACTGGTCCTACTAATGGCTTGGAGGATTTGCAGATTAAGGCTTCTAGGAAAAGGTCAAGATAGGATTTCTTGGTCGACTGCTCCTATTTTAATGGTAAATCCTTCTCTAGCTTGTATGACTCCATTTTTATTTCGTTTGAGAAAATAGTAAGTACTCTTCTTGAACGGATCTAGTCCCCTTTGGAAGGTTAGTATGAGCGACTGGTGGAGAGCACAAGTGAGTGACAATGGAGGATAAATAGAGTTTAGGCAGCGGATTTAATGGATGAAGACCGAAGAGGTATTTAATGGATACTTGTATTAAACTTAATAATCAGGAAACCCTCCTTACAACGATGATAAGGCAACCTTCCTATATTGATTACTAAGGATCTATTAATCAAGACGACCCTTTCACTAACTAGAGTGAACAACCCGTTTGTTCTTGACAAAGCTAGATAAACGGTTCTAAGAACCCTAAACCCTAAAGCTAACCCTAACATACACTAAAGTTGGTCTATGAAGTGATTCACTCAAAATTCAAGACAAGGTATAAAAGAGGCTATCTCCTTCTATTTATACCCTATATTTATTACATGAAAAAACCCCTAAATACCCTTCGACAAAGGGCCTTGCAAGGCTTGGTCTTGGCGGCTTGGAGGTGGGTTGTGAGGGCTAGGCAAGCAAGCGCATGAGCTAGGCGGAAGCGCTCATGGCTTGCTAGGGTTTTGGTGCAGACAGGCTCATGGTTTGGCCGACCAACCCGTAGGGTCCGTGCGAGGAAGATAGGCCACACGGGAGGTCGTCCGAGTGCAATGTGTGTGGGCATAAGTGGGTCCATGCTCGTATCATCCCATCCCCCTTTGAGGAGATTCGTCCTCGAATCTAAGTCGTGGATGGTGTGAAATGATGAAATGAGAGATGGAGATTTAAGCACAAGTACGTCCCTTTCTCTTATTCGCACTATGTCCCTTTCACACCATTGACAAAACGGATCCGAGTAGCCATGGAGGGGAGCCCAAGTAGTGAAACATAAGGTGTGGCCAAGCTGAGAAGTCAAAGGAGTGATGGAGGTGGCTTGGCCAAGATGATGAGCCAAAAGGGTGATGGAGGAAGCGTGACCAATATGCTCGAGCCCAAAGAGGAACGGATCCGAATAGCTATGTGAAGGCACCGCCGAGATGATGGAAAAATTGCTGCCAAAGGACCTAAAAGTGCGCTGCCAAGGGACCGAATAGCAAGAAAATGAAGAGCTCTCTCATGACAGCCCGTAGACAACCCACTAAGCCTTAAGTCACTCCCATTGTTGCCATCCGCCCCAGGATTATCACCATGTGAACACACACTCAAAACAGCCATATCCGCGACCAATGGAGCCACAACATCAACAACGGGTGGAACAACAAGCATTTCCTCTCTAGATGGCACCAAATCCTTCTCAACTTGAGGCAAACCATAGGAGCAAGCACTAACCTCATCAATATGTGGCAAGCCGGAGGAACAAACACTAGAAGGAACACCACTCTCCACTTCACTCTTCTCATGTGGGCTGTTTGGCACACTCACAATTTGCACTCTAAAGTTAGGGCATATGTCACACAAGTGCCCTCTACCCGTACATGTGGTACAAAAGATGTCTCTTGCTCGTGTAGGAGGAGTGGAAGGGAAGGATGTGGACTGGAAGGGTGGCTGACTTTGGCATTGCTGAAATTATTGAATATCTCGACCTTGGTGAGGTAGAAAAATAGGAGGAGGAAGAGGAGGTGCTCGATCATAGGATATGTCTTGCCCATGTGATGGATGACAGCCACGGTAAGGTTCTCGGTCATACAAAAACTCTTGGCCATAATGACGCCCACAAACTTTGGTTAGATCGGGTGCATAGAGATCCGTGGACAAGAAGGGCGGCTCTCGCACAAAGGGAAGGCATCGGTCATAGGAACGTTGAGGAGGCTGCCGGATAAAAACACTAGAAGCGGGGTCATGGCTTGGAGAATAGGGAGGATGAGGAACCTAGGCCATGGCTTGGAGAATAGGGAGCCTCAATGTAATAGTCCCCTTGCCCATAAGGAAGACACTCACTATCTTCCCAAGAACCATACGAACAAGAAGTGTGCCGAGATGGAGCCTCCACATAGCTATGCAACTCATAAGGATCGTACGAATGGTCTCCCCTCGCATTGTGATCAAACTCAGCCCAAGAGTCATTGCCCTCATACGAACAAGAAGAGTGATCATCACCCACAATCGAGTCACAAGCATCACTAGGACAACAAGAACTATCCTCCCGATAGGAAACATCATCATCATAATAACGAGACATAATGAGAGTACTTACAAAAGAAACAAAAACACAATTGCTATATAACAAACGTTAGTCGCTCCCTCACGTGTTTCGCTCGTGTTTCACACAACTCCCTAATAATCTCACTTCCTTACCCTCTCAAATCTCTTCTCATAAACCAAACCTTAGGCTAGCAAAGACTCTAAGAATCAAAGAAAGCACAAGGAATGCAAAGAAACAATGGCAAGAAAGAAAGGTAAGGAAAGCCAAAGTAGTGATCAAGAAACAAATGCTTGATGTATAAACACTAAATGGCTTAGAATGGAATGAATGTGCGGAAACAAGGAAGAAGACACCAATACACAAGCTACACAAGAAGAAACGAAAAGAAAAGGTGAAAAGAAAAGGAAAAGTCAAAAGTTTGAAAATGGAAAAATTTGAACAAATGCGCACCTTGTATGAAATTACCACACTTAGAAAACCTACATACACAAGTAAGGTTCTTGCTTGACTCACTTGTTTGCTTTCTTTTGTAAGGGTAGACGTTCTTATTTTCTTTTCTTTTTGTTCATCTTTTTTTTAACATCTTCTCTTTTCTTTTCTTTCTCTTTTTCTTCTTCGTTGTAAATGAGTGCAAGATTCTTAAAAGAAATGTGTATGACAAGTAGTTTATAATCAAGATATATTTTTCACTAAATGCCAAAATATGATGATAAGATATATTTTTCACTAAATGCCAAAATATGATGATATGGCAAGTAGAGGTGATGTGGCACAAATAAGTGAGGTGGTAAGTGATTGTGCAATGAGGTGTCAAGTGATTGTGCAAGGAGGTGTCAAGTGAGGTGTAATCTTGGAGCAGTGAGCAAGTTGAAATACTTGGCTCACAATGAGAGATGTGGCCGGCTAGGAGCCAAGCAAGGTGGATGGCAACTATGCTAGAAAACATGGAAAGACCACATGGCTCACATGGTTCATATGAAGAGTAAATGAACACCAACAAAAAAATCAATTCGTTTTTCAAGGAAGATGAAGATTTAATTGATTTAGATAGTAACAAACACCAAACAATTCAGCAATTGTATTCAGGCAAGATTAAATCACAAGAAGAATTTTTTTTTGATAAACACCACAATTTCCGAAAATGGTTCAAATGATCCCCAATGAAAATCGAAGCTAGGGTAAAAGATTTCCACTGTAGGAATGAAGAAAAATTAGGAAAATAACCAATCTAGAGGACGCTAAAAGCTCCGCTACCACATGATAAGATCTCGGTTCCAAATGGAGGATGAAACCATGTTGATGAGATTGAACGGTTCTAGTCCCCTTTGAGAGGTTGGCATGAGCGAATGGTGGAGGGCACAAGCGAGTGACAATGGAAGATAAATGGAGTTTAGGCAGCGGATTTAATGGATGAAGATCGAAGAGGTATTTAATGGATACTTGTATTGAACTTAATAATCAAAGGAAACCCTCCTTACAATGATGATAAGGCAACCTTCCTATATTGATTACTAAGGATCTCTTAATCAAGACGACCCTTTCACTAACTAGAGTGAACAACCCGTTTGTTCTTGACAAAGATAGATAAAAGGTTCTAAGAACCTTAAACCCGAAAGCTAACCCTAAGCTACACTAAAGTTGGTCTGTGAAGAGATTCACTCAAAATTCAAGACAAGGTATAAAAGAGGCTATCTCTTTCTATTTATACCCTATATTTATTACATGAAAAAAAAACCCCTAAATACCCTTCGACAAAGGGCCTTGCGAGGCTTGGTCTTGGCGGGCTTGGAGGTGGGTCGTGAGGGCTAGGCAAGCAAGCGCATGAGCTAGGTGGAAGCGCTCATGGCTTGCTAGGGTTTTGGCGCAGACAGGCTCATGGTTTGGCCGGCCAATCCGTAGGGTCCGTGCGAGGAAGATAGGACACACGGGAGGTCTTCCGAGTTCAATGCGTGTGGGCACAAGTGGGTCCATGCTCGTATCATCACCATTGCTTTGTACAAAGGCAAAGTTGTTGTAGCTTCCTTTGATAAATGCGTGGTGCATACTCTAGACAAAGACAAGGTCCCTATTTCTGAACCGACTGAATATACTTCCAAAAGAAAAGTCCCTTATATCTTTAAAGAACCCAAGAATACCTTTTTATCAGTGTTCCTCTTACCTCTCATACTCGTCAAGGCAAAAATTCTTTTGCCTCTTCCAAGAAATCTTCTACCAAGGTATCTAATAATATTGACGATGCTTCTGTAAGAGATGATGATGATGATGAAAATCCCCTCTCCTCATTGGCACGCTCACTTGAGATGGGAATGTGAAGTAAAGGAGTTTACTTTATAAATAAATTAATTTAATTTAATTTGGGGATTTGTCTCCCCTTTTAAAACATGCAAAATTTATTTAGAAATATTAAAATATAATATTTTTGTACAAAAAAAATTTCACACAAAAATATTTTTGGTATAATATAAAAGTTTTAATAGTCTCCAAAAATAAGATTAACATAAATTTTTATTATGGTGCTTAATTTATATTGTAGGCAATATATTAGTATTGTTATTGATGTTCTAATGCAGGTGTCGACAGAAAAATCTTGTATTAATTCTGAAATAATTAATTTTAAGCTCTTAGAATTAAAACAATTTTAACTCAATTAAGTAAATTTCTTTTATAAATTAAAATTTAAATGTTTAAAATGACGTTTCATATTATTTTTATTTCATTTCTCCAAATATTGTAAATAATTATGTAATTATTTAAAAACAACCACTAATGAATTTTTATTTAAAGATTCAAACTCAATAAAAAATTAATTAAAAATTATGATTTAAGTAAATGTACAAACTATTTTTTCTTCATGTTTATGTATGAAAAAAAATCACATAATTAGCTAAGGAAAAAAAATCTAACAAATATGATAAACCCATGTTATAGAAAAATTGAATAAATTAATGTGTAAAATAGAAAAGTTATAAGAAATTAAAAATAATTCAAAGAATATGTAAAAATATCTAAATAATTTTTTTCATTACTAGAGGTCATAACATATATTTTTTATAGGCATATGTGAGATTCATTGTAATGATATTTTATCTCTAAGTTAATTTAACTTTAACGTTCTAACGACTTTAAGTTTACAATAAATATTTATTTAATATATTTTATATACCTATCGCATGTTATCTTGATGATGTAGATCATGTCTTCGATCCATAATATTATAATGATAATTAATAATATAAATAATATCTTTTTTAAAAAAAATCTTATTACTTTACCTAGCACATATTTTAGGGTAAACTACATAATTGTTTTTATAGTTTCAAAAATCTTTCACTTCGGACACTATGGTTTTAAGACATACATTAGAAACCCTATAATATCCTAAAACTTTTTAATACAAAAATTATAAGTGGTTAAAAAATAAAAATAAATGTAAAATGTTGAAAAAAAAACTTATAAATATTGGAGAAAAATGTATAACTATAACTATTTGAAGATTAGATTATCAAATATTAATATTGGAGGAAAATGTATAACTATAACTATTTCAATTATTCTCATAAAGATTGTTCTTTATTTTTTCATATAATTTATGTAGAAAAAATATAAACATTATCATTTGTTTGTCACTTTTATCTAGTTTATGTTTCTTTAACTCTCTTAAAGAATATTATTTTTAAAATAATATAATAATACTTAAAATAATTTACATTTAAAAATAGATTAAGATATATTTTTTATATTTAAAAAATAATTTACATTTAAAAGTAGATTAACTTATATTTTACTCTTTGTGACTGTTTTCCAATTCCATACTTTTAAGGATATTTTTCACATTGTAGCTCCACCAGCATATCACATAGATTGATCTCCCACAACCTCTTTGAATATAGTGAGAAACTTGTTGGTAATCGACCAAGGAAATATTTTTATTACCCATGCCAATTTCATAAAGAATGATAAATATTAAAAATATATAAAAGTAAAAGTTCATAAGAATAATTTCATAGGAAGATAGTTTCGGTATTTAACATATTTTGGTTCTGCAATAAATTATCTTTCTCTTTTGTATTATAGCATTTCAATTATTAAATTATTTAAATAATTTTTTTTGTTAATTATATTTTAATATTATGATGTGAATATTTCATAATAGAAACTCACATTCTTTCATTTTTTATACTATCAAAAAAATATTTAATATAAATTTAAAGTCTAAAGAGTTAATTAAATATACACTCATTATTCATAACTTTAATATTAAGACATTTTTTAAAATATATATATAGTTTATACAAATATAATTTATTTTTGCTAACTTTCTTAACTCACAATACTAAGTATATTTTTCTATGATAAATTATTTACTGATTTCATTCTTACCAAAAATTACGTATATAATAATTATTTATTAATTAAATAAATGGTCATTTAATAATAGAAATAAAAGTGCATTACTTAATTGAAAAATAAATTTATAAGTTTGTTCACTTTCTAATTTACTATTATTAGTGTTATTTTAAAATATTATTATAAGCTACTCTCATGTGATTTTCTAAAAGATTAACGAATCTAGCAGACCTGATTTTCTTTCCACCTTTGACATATAGGAATTTTTTTTTTTTATATTTTAAAGTTTGTGTTGTTGTTGTTGTTGTTTAGCTTGAAATTGAAATCATCATCTAGTTTTTATCTAAAAAAATATATAAAAATATCAAGATACATTTATGTAATCATTAAAAATATACTCAAAATATTTATTTTGTAACATTTTATTTATTTATTATATAATAATAAAAAATTTATTAACTTTATTGATTAAAAAATTAAATATATTTTTAGGTAAAGAATATAAAGAAACTCTAAAGTTTACAAAATCTCCCACTTTGAACCCAATAGTTTTGAAATTTGCAATATAAGTCTGCAATAAAGTTGCAATTTTGGTGATATGCGTGTGTTTTGTAGATATTTTCTCTCTAATTTTGTATGTTTTCCCCTCCTTGATGCTACTAACTTGCTATATTTTCAATACTTTTTGCCAGATCCAGCCCTGGAGGAGAAAAAGACAGAAAGCACACGTATTGGGATGGAATTGAGCAGCTTTGGAAGTGTCCTAGTCTTTGTCGCGGCCTAGAAGTATTTCCTCAGTCGAGCCCTAGATGCGCGCATTCGTGTCCAACCCTAGACCATCTGTGAAGTCGAAAGGTGCTGCGTTTTGCCCTCGATCAGAAGCCGCACGTGCTTGCAATCCTCCTTGGGGCGCACGAAGAGAGTAGCCAGCACGATTCCTCTCTGGTCCCTTTTGAGCGTCCTAAGAATATTCTGCTTTACAGCCCAGTTGTCCCTTTCCTCCCATTTTGTCTTCTTCCCTTAGCTGGATTTGTCCTCTAGTTAGCTTATGGTTGTATATAAACAATAACTTTAGGATTTTTAGGGTAAGCAACATTGGTTGGAGGCAGAAATCAGCATACTTTCTATTTTTCAGTCTTCTTTGGGGATTTGTTCCTCCATCTTCAAGCTGTAGCCGCCGGCCAGCCTTACTCTTTCACCGGAGCTTTTTAGCTCCGGCCGGTATTTAATAGTTTTTTTCCCATTTTCTCGTTTTCCTTTTATGTTTGCTATCGAATCTATTTATATTTATGTTATTATGAGTATGAGTTGCTAGATCCTTTTGTCATAGCAAAGGTTTTTCCAAGGGTTGCAAGGGTAGTTGTGAAGCCTTAATGTTCTTCATAAACTCTTATGTTTGTATTTAATCTCTTGCCATTTTACTGTCATATTGCACTGGATCTATAGAAGCCTGATCAACTGCTATATTTTCCTTTGTAATTACTACCATTTCGTTAGAATCAGTAGGCACCTAACCCGGAGTCATCAGGTTGCTAGTCCAATCCGGTTAGGGCTGGAGGTTAACTAGGGTGGATCTGACAACGTCTTGCCCTAGACGTGTCTTCCTCCACTTCATGGGCCTCTGGATCTCCCCATAAACGAACCTTGGGGAAGGACGGAGTGTCAAGGTCTCTCCCATAAGCGTACCTTGGGCGAGACTTCTCTTACGAAGGTAGACAGGAGGCCTAAGCGTACCTGGCCTCTATAGCACGTCTGCACCGTGAGAGTAGAATATCCTTGAGCTGATGACCAACTAGGCCTAGACGCAACCCGCGGAAACCCTTTGCTAAGACTCTTTCCTATTATCTGATTTACCCCTCTTGTGATACTGTTTTATTGCCTTTAGATAATTTTTACTTTATTTAGTCCTCTTGTTAGCTTTAGTCTCCAGATCTCGCTGGTTAATTTCATTAGCCAGCCCAAACCCTCCCCCAGTGTTACTTGTCACTGTGTAGGCCTGGACATACACTATGAGCAAAATATTACCCTTAATCCTTCACATTTATTGTGCATATTGCTAGCAGAAAATATTACTTTTGAGTGACGATCATTTGGCCTTTCTAATGGTTAGAAAATTAAAAAATGGTAAAAAATATTACTTATTTAATTATTTTATCAATCACTAATTATTTTAATTTGTTAAAATATACTGATCAATTTTTTCAGGGTGATGTTGATTCGAACCAATAAAAAATATAGAGAATTTACTATGACATTTATGATACAAATTCATAATATTTAATTACAAATTAGATTAATTCCTCTCTATTCTTTCTCCAATTTTTTGCATAAATATGATCTCATTTTTTTCTTAGAATTTTAGTCTCCTTTTCTAACAAAGTCATTCATGTCATCAAATAAACTAAAATTTTCTTTGTTGTTAATAACGTGAGCTTAAATTATTCTAAAATGAATTTAGTTTTATTAATAGATTTATTAATAAATGACATTATTGATTATGTATTATCCTCTTATTTTTAAGAAAAAATAAATACATGTCAAAATTATACAAAATAATCAGGACATAAATTTGTTAAGTTTATATTCCCAATTTTGACTCAATTGAGTATCATATATATGGATTTCTCTAAAAAAATGCATATGTTTTGAATGGGAAAAAAAGCTTAAAATCAATTTGGATACGCAAAATTAATTCATAAAAATTAGCCCGAACATGGATTCCCTCAAGGAGTTGTACATGCTCTGTCTTTTAAAAATAATTTGAATAAAATATTGTATGGTTAAGCAATACAAAATCTAATTACCACTAAGAAATATAATAGAGAAGTTGAATATATCTTGGTTTATGATCTACGAATTACTGAATGTAAATAAAAAAAACCAATTTATATTAATTATTAAACACAAACAATAAAATAAATTAATTTTAAAAAATAAAAAAATAGAACAGATAATTATGATTATAATTTAAATTAACTTATTATTTTTTTAATTTTAGTTACTTATATTATTACATGCTTGGAAAACTAATTATGTATTTTATTTTGGTATTCTTAAATCTTATGGATCAATACTAATTCTATTCGTACCTGACAGTATTTAGGTATTTTATTATCTATATATACTATATATATTTAATACATATTATCTAACTTAACTACCAACTGAATTAATATTAGTACTCTCGTTTTTTTTTAAATTATTTGTTTAACGAACTGAGATCAACAACTTCTACTTTAGGTAAATTGGCTGAACTATTTTTTTCCAAATTTAAAAGCGACAATTATTATTGGATAAATTTTTTAATGGATTTATAAAAATTTAAAAGAAAATTAAGAGTATAATAGATTATTAAACAATAACTTATGGGTATAATACACTTTAAAAAAATAAGACCATTCGTCAACAAATTGAATTTGGGACAACGATCAATCCAGTCTTGTATTGCCAATACCTCTAAATTATCCCTCTACTCTCACCTTACACAACATTAGATGGAGCCCTTTCATAACAATATTAAATAAAATGAGTGACAATGGACAAACGCTCTTAGAGACTCTTTTAAACTGAAAAATCCCTAGTTTAAGACCCATTAATAAGGATTGATGTTTTACTGCATCACCCACCTAATCCACTAACTTAATTAATTAAAATATATTTACTAAATTATTATTTAAAAGTCTATTACACTCTTAAATTTGTTACTCCCTCCATCCTTCAATATTTGTCGTTTTAGCTTTTGCTTTTACTGTTTCGACACGTATCTTAAAACGGTCGGTAGACTCACTATTTGAGAGAATTTTGTCCCTAATTTTTTCTGGGAAGTACGTTAAACGTTCACAAAAAATTTCGGATTTTTTTGGGGTCGAATAATGCCCCATCCGGCCTCCTTGATATGCGTTCCCTACTGAATATTGGGATGCGAGGAAGACAAACATTGAAGGACAGAGGGAGTAATAATTTAAAAGTATAATAGTAATTTTAAAAAATAAAGTCCTTCGTATTTTTTATATAGTATAGATATAGTTTCAGACATATTTGTTCTTTTATAAATGAAAATTGTATAATTCCTTTTTTTTCAAACATCACATGTAATGACTTTTTGCATCTCATGTTTTCTAAAAGTTGGATTCAAACATTGATTGCCTAGCTGTAGCAAATCATACTTTTGTAAGATCTTCCTTACTCCTATTTTAATTTTTCTTCTAAAACTATGACTTCATTTATTAATCTCTATAATTATTGTCATAAACCGTGAATATTCATTTACCTTTATAAACTTAATCCTAATTTGGGCTCAAATCATCTTATTTATTTTTAGTTACTACACACACATTTTCTTCTAATTTTTTTTTTTTTTTTTATAAACAAACAAAATGTGAATTGTAATATGCTCACATCGCCCGAGTATTTAACTAGTAATTTATAAAATTTACTTTGGTCCTATTCTAAATATTGTAATCAAAATCAACTAGTTTCCTAAAAGTTAGGATTTGAATATTCCTAGTAATTAAGAAAATCAAATAAAAATAGTAAAAGATTACAAAAATATTATAAAAAAAATAAAAAATAAAAAATATAGAATATTTCACCTCAATGAAAAAATTGAGAAATTAACGAGAAAAAAGATTTAAAACCAAAAAATTCAAATTTTTTTGTAAAAAACATTTAAAGTAGTTTGTTACATTTTTCTTGTTCGCCGAGGCTGGGCGCGACAGCTTCAGACGCCTTTCTGTTTTGGGCGCCATCACATCGAAGGCTGGCGTCATCACGTCGAAGTTTGGCATCATCACGTCGGGGCAGGCTAGAACTCTCTGATATGGGCGTCATCACGTCAAGAGTGGACGTGATCACGCCGAGGCCAGTCTGGGCCATATCATTTCCTTCTTCTTTGAAAAGATTCTCCCTCGAATCTCGTTCAATTCAATCTGTCCAAGAAATTCCAGCAATTCCACACTCAATGTACACTCGCCATCTCTTGCGCTTTCTTGGTTACCAAAGGGTGTAATCCACAACACACACAATCTATGGACACTTGAACAAGGTCACAAGACGCGGGGCTTTCTCACACTTTAGTTCTCTATAGATGAACTGTGATGATTTCCTTTGCAACTCCTTGCTCCTTGCGCGAATCGTTGGTCCGGTAGGTGGTAAGGGCACTCCTTGTGATGCACTAGGATTCACATCATCCCCGCCCCCCCCCTCCCCCCCCCCCCCCCCTCCCCTCTTAGAAAGGATTCGTCCTCGAATCCATACCTACACCTGCAGCAGAATACCTTAAGTTATTAACATCAAAATAATCACAAATGGAACCATACCAACCCTTTAAATTCAACTTGGTTGCAATGTCATTGAATATGACAACACGTTGTGTAGGACCATCGCCCCAAGCGGGCATGTCTGCTGGTACTTGGGTTGGAGACCATTTCCGGCGTAAGCACTTCCAAACCTACGTGCGTAACTCGAAGGATTCGCTCATCCTTCTAAGATTCCTTCTAAACATCATCTTGACATTCAAGCCCGCACCATAGCACTTGACTTGCCCATGGGCTATTCCCATCACCTCAATTTCCCTATTTCCATGTATACTAAGTAACACTCTCAAAGGCAACAATATCAAACAGGATGATATCATATGAACCAAACTACACATGAGTGTCAACAAACCAAAAATAATGACATGCGCAGAAAGGTAGTAAGTCAATAAAATAAACGGAAGACATTTCTCCCATGTAAACTCATACTTACAAACCACAATATGCCACGAGGACCCACGCATCCATTGATCCACTTTGATTGACACTCTAAATTGTGGTTGATGGGATGTCCATCTTGACATCTTGGCGATCAGCTTCTCCCATAATTCCTCCCATAAGTCGCTAAAGGACTTTTTTCGTCGGTTACTAATAAGGCTCAAAGGCAATTCATAACAATACGAAGTCTCTTTGAAACATAAGTTAGTAATATTAGTCGTACCAACGTGACCTAACACAACATTACATCGCGACTCATGCATAACTAATTTTTCCCATGGCTGAGTCGACCTACTCATATGTTTGCACTTGCGCAAATATCCCTCAAAGATGTGCAACTTAACCATAGACTCAAGCATACAATCATCATCAATTAAGTTAATATCATTAATATACAGATCAATGATTCTAGCATACTCAAGTAATTAAGATCCAAGGAAGGAAAGATGCATTAAACCTTGGCGGTTAGGGTTAGCCAAACTAGGCTTTGTTAGAGCGCAACACTCTTTCCATCCTTCAAACACCAAGGCATCGGTCTTTTTCTCTGAGATTAATTCTTTAATTACCTATACTCGAGAAGAAATACCAATAGGAGAATATCCAAACAAATTAGGGTTAGAAGTGCCAAGGCGCAAAGGCCTAAAACAAAACAGTTTTGGGTGGCTTACGCCAAACAGTCTTTGTACACACAAAGTGTGTTCCTCACTTCTCTCACTATGGCATAAGCATTCTCCTCTCCTTTTGTATCAATGCCAACTAATGCATGCTCACTCCTTTCATGCGGGCTATTTTCCTCACTATCTCTTTTCCCATGCTCACTCTTTTCATGGGGGATAATTTGATCATTATCTCTCTTCCCATGCTCATTCTTTTCATGGGGGTTATTTTCCTCATTATTTCTCTCTTTATTTTCACTTAACTCTCTTCTTTTTCTCTCAATATTTCTAGTGACTTCTCACTCGGCATACTTCTCCTCTAGTCGCTTTTGATCCTCACGAATTTCAAGAGGCATTATTGGAATTAATGAGAACTTTCGGCCATCCTTTACCAACCTATAAAGGTCTTTCTTCCCTCCATGAGTGGCTCTTCTACCTTTCTGCCATGGTTGACCAAGAACGATATGACTCGACCACATTGGTATTACATCGCAAAGGATATCATCCTTATAACTACCAATAGAGAATGAAACTAAAACTTGCTTAGTTACCTCACACTCTCTATCATCGTTCATACATTGCAGCAAGTAGGGTCTTCGGTGCTCAATAGTTGAAAGGTTCAACTTGTCTACAATCAATGCGCTTGCATAGTTTGCCAAACTCCCATCGTTGATAGCCAATGAGCACATCTTTCCTTCAACTAGGCAACGAGTGTGAAATAACCCTTCTTTTTGCTCAACAAACGCTTCTGCCCTTCCTTGCACACTCTTAGTGACCAACACTCTAGCACTATCATGCTCTTCGGCTCCTTGTGTACAATTCACTTTATTATCATGCACCACATCACGCCTTAGGGTTTTGCACATTGGATTGTGCCTAGGGTTCGCTTCAGCAACCCTTGACTCACTTGTACTACTCGGTGCTGCAACCCAGTGCCTTTCCTTCTAGCTAGATCCTAACATGGAACCTTATTTTTATTCTCTAACCGCGGTACAAAAGGTGCAAGAGGACTTGAAGTATTCCTTTGAACCGAAAGGTCAAGCGCTACTCTTGACCTAGGCGTTTCAGCCCTAGACCTCAACTTCTTCGAGAACTCACTTTCCTTTTTCTCCAACTCATCAAACCTTGTGATAACGTTTTTAACAGCCATGAGTATTTCTCGCTTCTTCACATCACCCGGCGAGTGAGTCGACATGATTCATGAAAGTCACAACACACAAAACAAACAAAACGTAATGTTGTCCTAAAACTAACACTCCCTCACGTTTTTACTCTCGTGTTTAAACTCTCTAATAAACTCACAAAATCACTCACAATTTCCTGCAATTGTTCACACGTAAACGTTAGTGACTCGAGAATTTCATGAATGCTTCCAATAAGGTTCGCAAAAACAACTAGCTTCGAAATAAATTTTGACACTAAGTACTTGAGTAGTTGAAATAAGCGATCAACTAAGCAAATACTTAACGGGAGTAGAAGATAGTATATCTGGAATTAATAAAAGCTCAAAGACCTAAGAACAACTCAAATAATTTGCAAATTCCAATTTAGGTGCGATAGTAATTCCTGAATTTTGCTTATCTTGCTATCTTTTGATTTTGAGCACGACACTTCGTTTCTTCTTGATTCATTTTTTTTTGTAGCGCAAATACTTCTTTTCTTTTTGTATTTGCAAATCGAAAGTTCCTTTCTTCTTTTTCTTTTTTTGACTAATAACAAATTGAAACAAAGTCTCTTTTTTTTACAGCATTTAATTAAATTGAAAACGCAAACAAAGTAATTGAACATGCACAGAAAACTTGAAAATGGACACAATTGAGCTAAACCTAGCTTGACTCGACGACACATAAAACAACTAACATAAGCACACAAGAAGATTGGTTAGGAACAGAATAAAGGAAAACCAATAATAACAAAGAAGACTTGAGAAAAAAAATAAAGGATAGTTACCATACTTTGAACGCCTTGAGCTCTACTACCAACTGATACGATCCTAGTTGCGTAGGATGCGTAACACATATTTGATCTAGTTCGAAGGCTTGGATTTCATGTGGAAGACAGATAACTCAACGAGATGAGTTAGACTCAAGCAAGAGACCCGCCTTGCTTAATCTAAATCGATACAAGTGAGGGTCTTGACTCATATGTTAAACTAATATTCACACCTGGGAATATAGACCAAAGAAACATGAAATTAATGGGGTTGAAACTTTGAGTTTTACTTGTAATCAATCCTAGCTTTCGGGACTAAAGATTGGAACAAGGCTCACGTCGGGCTTCAGACGCCCCTTCTGTTTTGGGCGTCATCATGTTGGGGTTGGCGTAATCACGTCGAAGGCTGGCGTCATCACGTCGAAGGCTGGAGCTCTCTGATATGGGCGTCATCACGTCGAGAGTGGACGTGATCACGTCGAGACCAGTCTGGGTCGTATCAGTACAGTGTGCAGGTACTAGCAATTAGTTTATGAAATTTTATGGGTTTTATTTCATCTTTGAAGTTCGAAATAAATTTAATTCTTTTCAATTTTCATGGTCGATGCTTCTACCTTATAGAAAGAAGAAGGCGGTTCATAAATCAAGCACAACTGATGATAAGAAGCTGCAGAGCACTCTTAAGAGGATAGTGGTGAACGCAATTCCAGCAATTGAAGAAGTGAACATTTTCAAGGATGATTTAGTCATTCAGTTCCTTAATCCCAAAGTTCAAGCCTCTATAGTTGCCAACACCTGGGTTGTCTCTGGCTCTCCGCAAACCAGAAGTATGTATTATCTCTCTCTCTATCTCTGCTTCTTC
The DNA here is from genome assembly GCA_963691705.1 of Viola odorata. Classification (NCBI taxonomy): domain Eukaryota; kingdom Viridiplantae; phylum Streptophyta; class Magnoliopsida; order Malpighiales; family Violaceae; genus Viola; species Viola odorata. The sequence goes on from OY829542.1 coordinate 33,446,490, forward strand.
CCAATTACTAATTTCTAGTATTTTCTGTAATAAATACTTACACCTGACTTGTTTTTCTCGCAGAGCTGCAAGATCTTCTTCCAGGAATCATCAGCCAACTTGGTATGTATATTCGAGATCTATTATTCCTTTTAATCGGTTGCCTGTTCTTATATGGTAATTACCACTACTGTCACTCTAAAGGGCCTCTATGCAATCTCATTTTATTCGCTACATAAGATTTTTGCTCAGTTCTTTAATTTCGTTCAAATCCCTTCAACTAGGCTCATTTTATTCAGACCAAAACATTCTTTTTTAGTTTAGTCATATGATTAGAAATTTGATAGTCATGTTTTACTGAGCTGCGTGATTAGCCAGCAATGTGATTCCTTTAAACATTAACTTGTTGAGGTGTTGATGCAGGACAGGAAGCCTAGTTTTAGTCATTAGCTTACATCTGTTGGGCTGCATGAGGCTTTTAGCTTTTCTTGTTAATTGTGTGACTCAATTCATACCCGTTAGGTGTGACTCTTAGCATCTTCAATTCTTTCTTTCTTTTGAATCCCGACTTCCTTTTCCAGCCAACCAAACAACCTTCAAACCAACCCAGGCCCTAAAATCAAGCCATATTCTATCACCAACATCCCTAGCTTTATGTTTCAGCCTAAAGCCCTATAATTCCATAATAATCAGGCCTGTCTAAAACTAATTTGCCTAGTTAGATTTTTGCTTGTTCTACCTCTGTTAGTTGTAACTCTCCCTAAGCTAGCTATAAGCAAAGGTGGTGAGACATCTTCCAGGGAGGGGCTACTGCCCCTTTATTTGAGGGAAAAAATGCATAGCCTTTGTGTCGGATATTTGAACTTTATGTTAATGACTTATCAACATGTTATAGGTTGAGATGTGATAGCACAAAAGCCAATCAGAGCCAAATTGTGACATACCCAGGTCAACATTATGACCATGCCATTTTGCTTTTTCTGGCTATTGGGAGCTATGGGCAAAGTTTCTATCGTAGTTTCGTTTGTATATTGCTTGTTGTGCACTACCGGACTTTTCTGTATTCAACTCCGTCCGTGAACCTCTATGTAAACGTCTAAATGGGTGGAAAGAGAAAACTTTGTCCCAAGCAGGGAAGGAGGTGCTGATTAAGTCTATTGGGCAATCTATCCCAACTTATCTTATGAGTTATTTTGAGATCCCCCGGGGTATCTGTGATGAGATGGAGAGTGCCATGAGACAATACTAGTGGGGGAAATGCTGATCATCATAAGGTCAGATGGGTTTCGTGGAATAAGATCTGTAAAGCTAAGCCGGAGGGCGGTTTGGGGTTCCGCAAGTTGAGGGAATTCAACCTCACGCTTTTGGCCAAGCAAGGTTGGCGAATTATTCAGCACCCTAACTCTCTCCTGGCTAGGGTGTTGAAGGCCAGATATTTTCCATCGGGAAGCTTCTTTGATGCCCAATTGGGCTCGTCGCAGTGATGTTTGGAGGAGCTTCTTGGCTGGATGCGACGCACTTGCAAAAGGGTGCATTTGGCAGGTGGGGAATGGTGAACGAATTCGTATCTGGGGCGACCCATGAATTCCGTCTTCCTTATCTGGTTTAGCTCAATCCCCAGTCTCTCACCTCCAACCAGACGCAACGGTCAATTATCTGATGAATCCGGACGTTGGTAGGTGGAATGTTCAGTTGGTGTGCCAGATTTTCAACCCCGCTGAATGCGATGTCATTTTGGCAATGCTGGTTAGTCTTTTTCGTCCCCCTGATAGGATCGCGTGGCGCTTTTCAGCCTCGGGGAAGTTTACTATTAGAGCTGCTATCACTCCCTTCTGTCTGAGTCACCTAATACTAGGCTCTAGGCTTCAGATGGTTTTTGGTGGTCAACTCTGTGGAAACTACAAATTTCGCCCAAGTGTAAAAACTTTGTCTGGCGCTTGGTCCATAATGGGCTCCCGATGAAGGAGAACTTGTTTAGTAGAGGCATTATTGGAGAGGACTCCTGCCCGCTTTGCCATGGGCCGACTGAGTCTATCGGCCATCTTTTCTTGCATTGCCCGATTTCACTCAATCTCTGGAATTTGAGACACCCCCCCTTGGCTGTCAATTCTCTCTGAATGCTCTGGTAATTAATTGGCTTAGTAATCTTAGGAACACGGTTTCACCTTCGACTCTGGAAGAGGTGATCGTTATTCTTTGGGCTGTTTGGAACTCAAGGAATGACCTGGTGTTCAATTCGGTGTCTACGTCTCCACAGGAGGTTCTTTTCCATGGCGCTCGGTTACTGGGGAATTATAGAGAAGTAAATGAGAGATTTGGAAATAAGAACAGTCCTGTCACTTTGGCCTCTACGTCTGACTGGTGTCACCCAGGTGCTGGGATCGTCTGTCTTAATACTGATGCGGCGATTGGACCCTCTCGGATTGGTTTGGGTTTCATTGCTCGTGAGAGTGACAGAAGATGCATTTTCTCTGGCCACGAGTGCGCCTTCTTCCGTATGGACGTTTCCAAGGATCGTGGCTACGGCCGGGTACAGGTCATCTTGAATTGATCCAAGCTATTAATTCTGAGTCACAACCTTTTTCTAGCTTGGGGGTGATCGCTGCAGATATTTCTCGCCTCGCTCTGCGATTCAATTCCTGCATTTTGTTCATGTTAGAAGAACCGCTAATTTAGAAGCACATGCTCTCGCTAGAAGAGCTTTTGTAATAGACCTGTCTGATTTTTGGGACGGTTTATGCCCTGGACAACTCGATTGTTACATTAATTCCTAGTAATGAAAAGCATTAAATTTCAAAAAAAAAACAATGAATCCAACATATCAAGCACTAGAAAAAGGTGTGTGCACTGTCATATTCTACAGTACCAAAATAGTAAAAAAAGACATCAAGACCACTCAAGTTTTCGGTTATTTGTTTTTTTTTTTTGTAATAGTTTCAAGTTTATTTTTCAATGTTTTAAGTTCTAATTTTGTCAACTGTTTTTTAACTTTTATTCATTAGACCCGAATGGTTTATTAGTAAATATCATGAGATCTTTTACTCATGATATTATCTTACTAAAATAAATTAGATTGGAACAAAACTATTTTTTTAGCAAACTCTTACTTGCATGAAAACAAGTAGAATTGGTAAAATCTAGGGGCGTCCACCAAAATAGCGTACCGAAAATATTATGGTACCGTACCGAAATTATGCAAATTCGGACGGTATTTTTCTGACCGAATTTACTGTTCGGTATTTCGGTACGGTACGGTATTGATTTTGGTAGGTTCAGTAATACCGATTAATACTTTTAATTACTCATTCCTGTTCTTCCTTCGTATCTCCTCTCTTCTTCACTTTCACTCTCAATCCCTAAATCGCAACAGAGCAAAAACCAATCACTCACACCTGCCTCTCCTTTCAAACCCATCGCCACCGACACCGATTTCTCCTCTCAAACTCACTTCTTCGATTTCTCATTTCTGCATCTCGACATCTCCTCTCTTCTTTTTCAATTTCTGTTCTCTTCTTCTCCTTCGCTCTCCAAATCTCAATCCCTAACCGGGCTCACCCTCTCCAAATATTCTGCAAATCTGCTTCTGCTCTCTTTCCATATTTGTTAATCCTTCCGATTTATGGTAATACCCCTTTTGCTCTTTCTGTTCTCTTGAATTGATGAGGTTTTTAGTGTTTCATCGAGCATTGTAGCGTAATTAGCGACTGAGGTCATTCTTAATTGAGATTTTCTATGGTTTATTGAATTCATGGAAGTTGTAGCAGTTTGGGTTAATATGAATGGAACCGCTTAGCACTTAGATGGTCGATTTTGGAGTTCTGGTTAGGGTTAGGGTTTCAGTTTGATTTGAAATCTCTGGGTTATATTGTTTTGGGCAATAGGCGCCCGTGATATAGTTATAGCATCTGTTTATATAGTGCTAAGTTTCTCTATTTTGCTATCTTGGGTTCAGCTAATTGATTTATGCTTTCTACTTTTTTTATTTTTGACAAGCATGCTAGATTTCCTCGATTTGTCATGTATGGGAGTTTTAAGTTGCATTTGAAAGGTTTATTGCTGGTTAATCATTCCAGTTTTTCATACAATTCATTTTGATTTTCTTTGGATAAGTTTTGGCATAATTTGATTGTAGATTCAACATTCTGTTTGCATAATTTTTGGCATAAGTTTTGGATGAAAATTGATATCATCTTTTATTGAGCCAGGAGGGTGCTTGAGTTGATTTAGTGTGCATAGTGGTAGGATTTTAAGATTATGAATTTTGTTTAAAGAATTAATTTTGAATTTATTAATAAAAAATTAATTTCGGTATTTTGGTGTACCGAACTAATTTCGGTATTTCGGTACGGTACCGAAATTTAGTTCGGTACAGTATGGTATTTTTTTTTTTGGCATTCGGTATACCGAATACCGAAATATTTTGGACGGTATACCGATCTACCGTCCGATGGACACCCCTAATAAAATCAGTAAACAAGTAGAATTAATAAATTATTCTACTTTTTCTCATTTATTAAATTTATGGGAGCTAAAAGAATGGTCCGGGAGGGAGGCTTAGAACAACAAGTCCATTTTTTGAGAATTTTTTTAGATAGGCTTAATCTACTGTGAGATGATGGACTAAACCAATAGTAATAAGACATCTTTAAAAATAATTACATCATTAGAATTTATAGTTTAACATAAAAGGGTATTAAAATTTATAATTTAACTTTATTAAAATAGGAAAACCTAATTTAATTATATAAAAAAAGGGGAAAGAGCTAATTATAAAGGAATGGGTTAATCTCCTTAAGTGGCGTAACTGGCGTTAATATCTATTCCATTCCTACTTGATACAAAATTTCTTACCTATCAACTCTCTCTCATCTTTCTTTTAAGTTAAGAAAAACAGTTTTATTAAACCCTCAATTTTTAATCGCTATAAATTGTTTTTGGTTTCTCTTCCAACATTTTTATTTTTAGTCAGAAACTTGTATCAGATCAATCTTACAAGCAGAGATTAATTTAATTAATATATATATATATATCATGATTTGGCGGGAGAAGTGGATGTAACTTTGTGATGTAACGAGATAAAATTCAAGAGTGACCATTGAATTTTGGGTTGAGATAGCAGCGTGAAAAAGAGATGAACAAGAGATTTTATTTCATGTTATTTTTTACTTTTTTCCTTTTTTTTAAAATTTAAAGTCAATGTAACTCATTGGTTATCTAGTTGGTAGTAAAAGTACGACAGTGATTTGGATCATTAAGAAACTCACTCCGTTTATAAAAAAAACTCTAATGAGCTATAAAATTCTAATAACATGATTATTTTTGATGACATGTCACATTATTATTAGTTTAATTCACCATTTTACGTGGGAGAATAAGGTTGCGTTTCACAACGGAAATTTTTTCTGTTTTTTCTGTTTCCTGTTTTCCAAAATTTTCTGTTTTTTCGAAAACAGTAGAAAATTTTCTAAAAATGGAAATTTTGTTTTACTGCTATAGTACGTTTTCTGTTTTCCAGCCTTAGAAAACTCAAAATCGTATTCACCTAATAACTATTTCTTATTTTTTTGAAAAATAAAAGCTACTACTTTTGTTAAATCAATTTTATTTTAATTAAAAACAATGCTAATGTTTTTCTGAAAAAAAAATTAATAAACTAAATAGTAGCCCATTTTAAGTTTGTTAAAGATCAAATATAAATATGCTAAATATATTCATGTCTAAATTCAAAAGCACAAGCCATTTAGGAGCTGTTTAATTTTGGAAAATTTTCAGATTTTCCAAAATCTGTTTGACAGCAACATTTTCCCTAAATGGAAAATTTTCAGCAAATTTTCCATTTTTGCAATTGGAAGTTTAGAAAATTTTGCAAACGCCATTTTTGAAGTTTTCCAAATTTTCCAAAAAAAAATTCCCATATTGTTAATCTAAAAAAGAAACAATGTTATTTTAGACATGTCTGCCTCGTAATTTTGATATGCTAAATCTATTCATCTTAAAAATAAAATATAAATATAATAATTCCGTTTATGAAATAAAATACATATAAAATAGTCTTGAATTATTTGTTAATGACGTGAATATTACAAATTTGAACATTCAAAATATACTTAATTTAACTTGTTACTTCTTCATATTCTAACAATTATTATAATTAGCCCATAATTGATGTGCAATATCTTCTCTCATCGCATTCACGATCCTAGTTGTCTAGGTTCGATTTAGCCACACGATTGTTGCTCAAAGGATGGATTTCGGTGAGGAATACTTAGCTCAACAAGAATGAGCCTAAACCAAGGAATATTAGATTGCTTAACTTAGTCGATTTCAAGTGAGGTTATCAATTGAAATCTAGGCGTAAATTCAACTATATGAATTAAACCTAGTGTAAATAATTGATGGACGAAACTTTGAGTTTTACTTGCAATAATCTCAAGCTTTCGGACTTAAGAAGAAACAAGGTTCACACATGAACAAACAAAGATAAATCTCTCAAAAGACATAGTCTTAATTTTGATAAAAATATTTGTAACCTTACAATAAGGTCGTGCGACCATTGAAATAGAAAAAGCTTAAAATCTTCTAGGAATAGAATTAGGAATTCTATTAAATAATATGTCTTAAAATTAATTAATTAAAATAATAAAGAAGTTCTCAATCGCATAGGAGTCCTAATCGGACTAGGCTGCAGACGAGCCATGGTGTGTGTCCATGTGCCTAGCATGTGTGTGTGCGCCTAGTGCATGCGATAAGATCGGCCATGGGCTATCTTCGATCTCCGTCGTGCCAATGGGCTAAAACTTGGACTGGATCGGGCAAAAGTTGCAAAAAGCTCGAGGTGATACAATGTACCCTATTGTGAGCCTCAATGGCTCGGGTTGGTGCGGCTGGCTTCGCTTGACAAGGCTAAGAGTACGATCACTAGCTTTAGAGCATTCTCCCTCAAGATGGATTCCTCAATCAGAGTCTCCCACTCAAGTTCCTTATAAAGAAGTTGCGAGTGCTTCCCTTGGATCTCCTTTCCTTTGGCTCAAGTCATCAGGCCCAATGGTGGTAGTGGCACGATCTGCGCATGCGATGAGCCTCGATTCGCATCATTCCCTCCCTCTTCAAAAGGATTCGTCCTCGAATCATCATCCTCATGTACATCAAACAAAGTTAAGTCAATAGCATTAAAAGTGGCATGAACCGAACTATACTCACTTGGCAAGTCTAGCTTATAGGCATTATCGTTGATCTTGACAACGATTTGGAAAGGATCATCTCCTCTAGGCACCATCTTTCCTCGGCGTTCGTTAGGGAAACGCTCACGGCATAGGTGTAGCCAAACCCAATCACCTACATTGAAGGATACAAGCTTCCTCTTTGATCCCTCTTAAGCGCGAGCTTAGCATTCATCCTTGCCCTTGGCTTATTCATGGATCTTCTTCACCATTTCGGCCTTCTTGCTGCCATCTATACTAGATAACTCACTCAAAGGCAAAGGGTTCAAATCTAATGGAGTCATAGGATTAAAGCCATACACAATCTCAAAAGGTGAATAATGCGTAGTATAATGAATGGAACGATTATAAGAAAACTCAATAAATGGAAGACATTCTTCCCAAGTAGACACATATTTTCGAACCAATGTACGGAATAAGGAACCAATAATCCTATTAACTACTTTCATTTGTCCATCGGTTTGTGGGTGACAAGATGTAGAAAATAACAATTTAGTACCCAATTTTCTCTACAACACCTTCCAAAAGTAGCTAAGGAATATACCATCTCTATCACTAACTATGCTCAAAGGAACACCATGCAAGCGCACCACATCCTTAAATAATAAATTAGCAATGTTAGTCGCATCATCAGTATTAGCACAAGCAATAAAATGTGCCATCTTAGAAAATCGATCGACTACAACAAAAATCGAATCCTTTCCCCTCTTAGACTTCGGAAAACCAATAACAAATTCCATAGATAAATCAGTCCAAGCATGGGAAGGAACCGACAGTGGCATGTATTCAGCATGATTAGAAACCCTAGATTTTGCCTTTCGGCACACAATACATTTAGCTACAATGCGGACAACATTTATATGGGGCCAATAAAAATGGTCTTTTAACACATCTAAAGTTTTATTCACACCAAAGTGGCCTATCAAACCGCTACTATGTGACTCATGAACAAACAAATCATGCAAGGAATAATGCGACAAACACAAGCGCTTATGCTTAAACAAATAACCCTCATGCTTGTAAAATTTGGACTCAGCCTTAGATACACAAGTATTATAAATCTCCCCAACATCAGAATCATTAGCATAGAGTTCGATAGTGTGTGAAAAGCCAAGAAATTCCGCACTTAAGGAAGAAAGAAGTACATACCTCCTAGATAGTGCGCCTGCCACTATATTTTCCTTACCTTGCTTGTATTGGATATGGTAGGGAAAAGACTCAATGAACTCTATCCATGTGACATGTCTTTTGTTCAACTTGCCTTGACATTTTAGGTACTTTAAGCTAAGATGGTCCATGTGCACAACAAACTCATGCGGCATTAAGTAGTGTTGCAAACCTCTAAGGTGCGCACCAATGCATAGAGTTCCTTGTCATACGTCGGGTACCTTAGTTGAGTATCCTTAAACTTCTCACTGAAATATTCAATGGGCCTTTTCTCTTGCATTATCATAGCACCTATGCCAAGCCCACTTGCATCACACTCTACCTCAAAGGCCTTGTCAAAATTAGTTAAGGCCAAAATAGGTGTCGAGCACAATCTTTCCTTAAGCGTGCAAAACGCTTCTTCTTCCACCTAAAAACAACATTCTTTATAGTTAATTCATTCAAAGGGACAACAATAGTACTAAAATTCTTGACAGCGCGCCTATAAAAGCTCGCCAAGCCATGGAACGAGGCACATCACTCACGCTCTTAGGCGTCGGCCAATCCTTGATTGTTTTCACCTTCTCTTCATTAACCTTCACACCATCTACACGCACAATAAAGCCAAGAAAACTAACTTGTTCTAAAGCAAAGGAATAATTGTTAAGCTTAACATACAATTATTGCTCACGAAGTGTAGTAAAAACTAGTCTAAAATGCAAAACATGCTCATCAAATTTTTTTCTATATATCAAGATATTATCAAAGTATACAACAAAAAAATTTCCAATAAAAGAACACACCACATGATTCATAAGTCTTATAAAGGTACTAGGTACATTAGTCAAACCAAACGGCATAACCATCTATTCGTATAATCCATAGTTAGTTTTAAAAGTGTTTTTTCACTCATCTCCTTCTTTCATGCGAATTTGGTGATAGCCACTCATTGAATCAATCTTTGAAAATAATTTACTAGGGTGGCGATACTTTACAGTAATTTTGTTGACTACTCAACAGTCATCACACATGCACCATGACCAACAGTCAGAGAAGGATTCGAAACCTTCCAAAAAAATTATCACTCTCAAACTATACCAAAATTAATGTCATTCACTCTCATGTTCAAAATACCCTGGATTATCTATTGGGATTTTGACATTGTTGACCATACCGCTACGGAACCACCCATATTGACAAGAAGATGGAAGGTAAAATGGTGGAAACGTTTTCCACAAGAACAAGCATGTAAAAACACTGTATTACACAAACTAGCAGAAACTACAATTACCATCCCTACTCCTCTACCACCATCTATATTCCTTTCATCCAAAAATCAGCTACAAGCAAACCTAGCAACTGCTTCATCAAAAGATGAATACAAGAAAAAACTAAAAGAAATACTTTCTCAATTAGATGCAGATGAAGTAGCATCATCAGCAACTCCCCAAAATTCTGATCAAGATTATGATCCAGATATGATGGCAGAATTATATCCAGATCTAAAATAAAATAAAAAACAAATGTATACGAAAAAATCCTACACTAGTCGACAACAAACAAGCAACTCAACACAAAGATATATTATCCAGAAAAGACAGAAATTCAAAAAATCAGACATATGGACAAAACAAGACAGATGGCAAGACACGTGGAGAAAAACAAGTCTATCAGACAAAATAAAGTTATAAACACACCTATCTTCCCGCTTGACGAACATCTACGTGAACATCTGGTCCCATCCTCCTCAACTCTGCCATCTCCCTCTTCCACTTACGAGGCCTATTTACTGGATTTACTAGTAGCGGACAAATTTAGATCCAATATCAAATCCAGAGCATTTAAATATAACTAGTTTTAGAAAATTCATAAGCAATATCGAAAGACCAATTTTATCCACAACTTTATCAGGATCTGTATTAAGAGGTGTTGATTTTAATAAAAATATTCCACAACCATACTACCAAAATATGGATCAAAATAGTGAACAAGAAACTATAAAATCACCATTCCCTACTCATAGTGACATGAGATATTCAAATCAATTAAACATGATTAAAACAGATAAATATAAAATAGATAAAGAAAGATTAAGAAAAGAATTCTATGAGCCTTCAAAAACTGAATTAAGAACACAATTTTTTAAAGCATTCAGTAAAGATGAAAAGGACTATATACAAGAAAGATTTTATAAAAATCTAGAAGAATTACAGATTCATATCCCATTTTTTACCTGGTTTAAAAAACAATCAGATTTACACGATATAAAAAATGTTAATGTGATAAAATGATCAAAACAAATATGGAAAACTGCCCTAAATACAAATATAGAATCTGTATATCCTCCTTTAGAAGAAATACAAATAACCCATCATAATAATACTATTCCAGCCTCTCCATTTAAACACATTCCTATTCCCGAAGAAAACAGAGATATAAACTTAAAAGATATTAAAATTATTCAAACTCAAAATAATTATACAAACATTATGTTAAATACTCTAGCGGCACAAATGACAACAGTAGAAGAAAACCTTCCTCCACCTATTCAATTTAAAAGTAATACTGTAGGCGCAGGACCCAGTAAAAAACAAGAGAAAGAAAAAAAATTTACTCAACCCTTATTTAAACCAATCGATATGACTAATTCTGAAATAATGAATTTTAAATTTAAAAATGAAGATGAATATTTAGAAATAATAAATAAAAAATTAGACAAAATAAATATGAAATCTAAAGACCAAATTTTAGCTTTAACAGAAATAGATGAAAAAGATGTAAAAGATATTTCAGAACAATTTCAGGAATTAGAAATTAATAAATTAAGAAATAGAAATTATCAAAATCCTAGAAGAAATTACCAAAATCCTACAATAAAGCACTTTTATCCTAAACCAACATTTCCTGATGTACAATCAGAAGATATGAATACTAGAACTTTAGCTAACTATGATGGTCAAAGTATTATAGAATAGAATTTAGATGGGCAAAGTGAGCATAACATAATAACAATGTTAGAAAATATGATGATGGCAGCCACCGCATATAAGGCAAGAGGAAACACAGATAAATATGTTGCCCAAATAATTATTTCAGGATTTTCAGGACAACTTAAAAGCTGGTTGGATAACTATCTAACTCTAGAAGAAAAATTAGAAATAATAAATGCAGTAAAAACAGAAAATGAAGAACTAAAGAAGACGCTACTAATGTATTAGTTTATACTATATTAAAATAATTTGTGGGAGAACCAAGTCAATTTCAAGAAAAAATAACAGAAATATTGGTTAATTTAACGTGCCCAAAACAGCAAGATTTTAGATGGTATAAAGACATATTTCTAACAAAAATATTCCTAAAAGAAGATTGTAATCATTCATTCTGGAAAGAAAATTTTATCTCAGGATTACTAAAACTATTTGCAGAAAAAGTAAAAACTAGAATTAAAAATCTTTATAGCGGAGTAATTCCTTATCCAGTATTAACCTACGGTGAAATTATAGGACACATTAATAACGAAGGATTAGCTCTCTGTACTAATTTAAAATTAAAAGCTAAAATGAAAAATGAACTTCATCAAAGTAAAAAAGAATTAGGAACATTTTCTACTCAATATGGATACGAAACAGTAATACCCCCTTTAAGAAAATATAAAAAACTATACCTATTTTAAATGTGGACAAGCAGGGCATTATAAAAATAATTGCAGAATGAATCAGAAAATTCAAAAACTTGAAATTGATGAAGAAATTAAAAATCAAATGATACAACTATTAAATTCTAGCACTGACGATGATTTAGATCTAGAAAACACTAGTAGTGAAGAATTAGAAATCGAGCCAATTTAGGATAAGTCTTCAGTAAAAGTATATTTTAGAAAACACTAGGAGGAAAAATGATATATTTTAGTAGTGGCACGGTCTGCGCATGCGATGAGCCTCGATTCGCATCATTCCCTCTCCCTTCGAAAGGATTCGTCCTCGAATCATCATCCTCATGTACATCAAACAAAGTTAAGTCAATAGCATTAAAAGTGGCATGAACCGAACTATACTCACTCAGCAAGTCTAGCTTATAGGCATTATCGTTGATCTTGACAACGATTTGGAAAGGATCATCGCCTCTATGCACCATCTTTCCTCAGCGTTGGCTAGGGAAACGCTCACGGCATAGGTGTAGCCAAACTCAATCGCCTACATTGAAGGATACAAGCTTCCTTTTTTGATCCCTCTTAAGCGCGAGCTTAGCATTCATCCTTGCGCATGGCTTATTCATGAATCTTCTTCACCATTTCGGCCTTCTTGCTGCCATCTATACTAGATAACTCACTCAAAGGCAAAGGGTTCAAATCTAATGGAGTCATAGGATTAAAGCCATACACAATCTCAAAAGGCAAATAATGCGTAGTAGAATGAATGGAACGATTATAAGCAAATTCAATAAATGGAGGACATTCTTCCCAAGTAGACACATATTTTTGAACCAATGTACGGAATAAGGAACCAAGAGTCCTATTAACTACTTTCGTTTGTCCATCGGTTTGTGGGTGACAAGATGTAGAAAATAACAATTTAGTACCCAATTTCCTCTACAACACCTTCTAAAAGTAGCTAAGGAACTTACCATCTCTATCACTAACTATGCTCAAAGGAACACCATGCAAGCGCACCACATCCTTAAAGAATAAATTAGCAATGTTAGTCGCATCATCAGTATTAGCACAAGCAATAAAATATGCCATCTTAGAAAATCGATCGACTACAACAAAGATCGAATCCTTTCCCCCCTTAAACTTCGGCAAACCAATAACAAATTCCATAGATAAATCAGTCCAAGCATGGGAAGGAACCGGCAATGGCATGTATTCAGCATGATTAGAAACCCTAGATTTTGCCTTACGGCACACAATACATCTAGCTACAATGTGGACAACATCGCGCTTCATATGGCGCCAATAAAAATGGTCTTTTAACACATCCAAAGTTTTATTCACACCAAAGTGGCCTATCAAACCGCTACTGTGTGACTCATGCACAAACAAATCACGCAAGGAACAATGCGACACACACAAGCGCTTATGCTTAAACAAATAATCCTCATGCTTGTAAAATTTAGACTTAGACATAGATACACAAGTATTATAAATCTCTCCAACATCAGAATCATTAGCATAGAGTTCGATAGTGTGTGAAAAGCCAAGAAATTCTGCACTTAAGGAAGAAAGAAGTACATACCTCCTAGATAGTGCGCTGATACGATCCTTGCTAGGCTTGGATCGATGCTCCTATTGCGATCGTTGTTCAAGGATGGACTTCGTGCGGAAATACTTGAATTGAACCCAAACGTGCGCTGACCCTGCTAAGTCTTGATGCCTAGCCAACCCAGCTACGCGAATGAGGATCTTGATCGAACTCCTAACCCTCTAACCAGCACTTGGTTAGCAACCTAGGCAATCGAACAATGGGGGTGAACTTTCGATTTACTTGATATGTTCTTCGAGTGTTCGGACTCAAAGGATTCAAGGTTCTGTGAGACTTAAATTTAACTCAAGTGTTTTGGCAAAGAAAAGTCTGATTTTCTTAAGCCAAGCGGCTGCCTTAAATAGGCGCAAGAAATACAAATCCTACGAGAACTAGAACTTCTATCTATACAAGAATTCGACTTGAATAAAAGCTGAAATAATTAATTAATTATAATACTAGTACTAAGAGTATTAGTAGACCCAAGCAATCCTACGCACGGTAGAATTGCGCAATGCGCGTCCTTCCTCAAGTCGAAGTCCTTGGTGCGCTAGGACTTGCGCATGCGTTGACCCGCTCGGCCCTTCTCCTAAACGCGTCGGGCGTTTGACTTGAAACTTCCGTAGCCTCTTCTAGACCCTTGAAGCTATCTTGTAACTCGGCTGGAGATCGGTAAATATCTCCCAAGTTCGACTTGGCTCGGGCGTCCGTTTCGTGTTGGCGCGTCATCGGGCCAACGGGCAGCAAGGGCACGCGCGAAGGTGCGGCGTGAGTGCGATGCGTACTAGGGTTCGCATCAGTCCCTCCCTCTTCAAGAGGATTCGTCCTCGAATCCGAGTCTTCCGCATCATCTTCCACTCAATCACATAAACTTAAATTGGAGATGTTGAAGGTAGTACTTGCGGATCCATAGTCGCTAGGAAGGTCGAGGACATAGGCATTATTATTGATTTTTCCACGATAAAAAATGGGCCATCTCCTCTTGCGGAAATTTTGTGACGCCTCAAGGCTGGAAATCTTTCCTTCCTTAAATGTAGCCAAACCCAGTCGCCTACTTTGAAAGATGCGGTCGCTCTTCCTTGATTTTTCTTGCGGACCAAGCGCTCATTCATCTTCTCTATATTTTTCTTGGTCTGCTCATGAATCTTTTTCACCGCTGCTGCCTTTGCGTCTCCATCTAAACTCACGGCATCTTGCAAAGGTAAAGGTGCTAAGTCCAGCGACGTCAAAGGGTTGAAGCCGTAGACTATCTCGAAAGGTAAAAACCCAGTGCTAGAATGCATGGCTCGATTGTAGGCAAATTCCATAAAGGGTAGCTGATCATCCCACTTGGTCACATGTTTGCCTACCAATGCTCTCAATAAGGACCCAACTGTGCGGTTTACTACTTCTGTTTGTCCGTCTGTTTGAGGATGGCAAGAAGTCGAAAAGAGTAGCTTAGTCCCCAAACGTCGCCA
This sequence comes from Viola odorata, assembly GCA_963691705.1. NCBI lineage: Eukaryota > Viridiplantae > Streptophyta > Magnoliopsida > Malpighiales > Violaceae > Viola > Viola odorata. The sequence continues at coordinate 33,461,532 of OY829542.1, forward strand.
TAACACTCGCCAAAAATGGCCAAGAAATTTTCTGTCTCGGTCACTTACAATGCTTGCGGGCATCCCATGTAAGCGAACAATTTCCTTGAAAAATAAGTTGGCGATGTAGCTTGCGTCGTTGCTTGTGGTGCACGGTATGAAGTGTGCCATCTTTAAAAATCTGTCCACAACAACGAAGATGCAATCCTTCCCTTTCCATGATTTCGGCAACCCAACCATAAAGTCCATCGAGATGTCTGTCCAAGGGTGCGAAGGAATGGGTAGAGGCATATACTCACCGTGGCTTGCAACTTTTGACTTGGCCTTGCGACATGTAATACACCGAGCCACAATGCGTATCACGTCCCTTTTCATATGTGGCCAGTAAAAATGCCCCTTTAATATCTCAAGGGTCTTTGTAACTCCGAAGTGTCCCATAAGTCCACCACTGTGCGACTCTAAGACAAGTAATTCTCGCATCGAACAATGCGGAAGGCACAACCTCTTGTGCTTAAACAGATACCCTTCATGCTGAAAATACTTAGACCCATGTGTCGTCATGCATGTCGAGTAGATCTCTCCAAAATCAGAATCAAGAGGGTAGAGAGAAATTATGTGCGCAAACCCTAAAAGTTTCGCACTAAGGGAAGAGATGAGGGCATACCGTCTAGACAATGCGTCGGCTACGATATTCTCCTTTCCTTGCTTATATTGGATGTGGTACGGGAATGCTTCTATGAATTCCATCCAGGTTGCGTGTCTCCTGTTCAATTTCCCTTGTCCCTTCAGATACTTCAAGCTAAGGTGATCGGTGTGCACTAGGAACTCTCGCGGCATAAGGTAGTGCTGCCAAACCTCTAAGGCGCGCACGAGCGCATATAGTTCCTTGTCATAAGTTGGATACCGAAGCTGTGCATCTTTTAATTTCTCGCTGAAGAACGCAATTGGCCTCTTCTCTTGCATCAGAACCGCTCCAATGCTGATGCCACTTGCATCACATTCTACTTCGAAAGTCTTTTCGAAATTCGGCAATGCTAAAACAGGCGTTGTGCATAGCCTCTCTTTAAACATTTGAAACGCTTGTTCCTGCGACTGCTCCCATGTGAAGGGCACTCCCTTCTTGGTCAATTCGTTCAAAGGTGTTGCTACAGTGCTGAAATCCTTGACAAAGCGCCTATAAAAGCTCGCTAAGCCATGGAACGAACGTATGTCACTCACGTTCTTTGGCGTAGGCCACTCTTGGATGGCTTTGATCTTTTCTTCATCGACCTTGACGCCCTCCACACTCACAATGAACCCTAGAAAACTAACTTGCTTAAGCGCGAATGAGCACTTACTCGCCTTAGCATATAGTTGTTGCTCACGTAGGGTTAAGAACACTTGGCGTAGGTGCGCGCCATGTTCTTCAAGTGACCTGCTATAAACGAGGATGTCATCAAAGTACACCACTACGAACTTGCCAATGAACCGCCATAGCACATGGTACATAAGTCTCATGAATGTGCTTGGTGCGTTTGTCAAACCGAAAGGCATGACCATCCACTCGTAAAGACCATGCTTGGTCTTAAACGCTGTCTTCCATTCGTCCCCTTCCTTCATTCAGATTTGATGGTAGCCACTCATAAGATCTATCTTCGAGAAGATTTGGCTGCCACTCAATTCGTCTAACATGTCGTCTAGCCTCGGAATGGGGTGTCGATATTTGATTGTGATCTTATTCACGGCCCTACAGTCCACGCACATTCGCCATGTACCATCCTTTTTAGGCACAAGGATAACAGGCACGGCGCAAGGGGAAAGACTTTCTAGCACATACCCACGGCTCAATAAGTCATCCACTTGCCGCTGTAACTCTTTTGTCTCTTCGGGATTACTTCTATAAGCTGGCCGATTCGGAATTGTGGAGCCTGGAACAAAGTCTATTTGGTGCTCGATCCCTCGACTTGGAGGCAAACCCGCGGGCATCTCATCAGGTAATACATCCGCGAATTCTTCCAGTAACCCAGAAATAATAGGTGGGGCAGAATTTGTAGATGAAGAAGAAGAGAGACAGTAGGGCTTGAAGCGAAGTAGAATCAAAGGCTTACTTGGTTCGCAATTAGAATTGCGCATGGTAAGTGCTCGCCGAAGATCCTTCCCTTTGGCATAGAGACTTGTCTTCTTTCCGCCAATCTTTACTTCGCTTGGGCTATTCTTGTCTTCTTCTTCGCTTTCTTTGAGCTTCTTAGCAATTTCCCACTCGGCATGGGCTTTCTCGAGCCATTGTTCATCTTCGAACACTTGTGCTGGAGTCAAAGGCGCAAGTGAGTACTTCTTGTCGTCTTTGACTAGCTTGTACTTGTTGGTTCGGCCATCATGTACGGCTGATCTATCAAATTGCCATGGTCATCCCAACAGAATATGACTCGCATGCATAGGCACTACGTCGCAAAGGATCTCATCCTTGTACCTCCCAATTGCGAATGAGACGAGTGTTTGCTGGCTTACTTTAATGGCACTGCCATTATTCATCCACTGTAGCGAATATGGCCTTGGATGGCGTATGGTAGTCAGTCCCAACTTCTGAACTAACATTGTGCTCACGCAATTAGTGCAACTCCCGTTGTCTATGATCATGGAGCACCCTGTTTTGTTGACAACGCAACGGGTGTGAAATAAGTTTTCCCGCTGCTCGTCTCCATGTGCCTCTTCTTTGACTTGCGCGCTAAGACTGCGCCTTGTCACTAAGGACAATGAGTTGATCACAACTTCGTCCGAGTCACTGTCCTCGTTAGGGCCTTCATTGTCCCTTTCAATCTCTTGCTCATCATCGGATGCTAGCTCACCATCCTCGTGTATTAAGAGAAAACGCTTGTTAGGGCAATCAGCTTGCCTGTGTCCCCGTCCCGAGCACTTGAAACACACTATATCTTTAGTAGAGGGCCTATTCGGAGCTGTGTTGGCACTGCTGTTGGGTGTCTTAGGCGGATTGGTGCCGCTGCTGGGCCCCTTGTAATCATACGGCAAGACTTTAGGCGGTGCACGGACCCCTTTGTCTTCCCTGCTCCATTGCGACTTCTTCCAACCTTGTGCCTTAGTCGCAACTAAACCCGAATTAGAGTAGGAGACTCTAGCCTTGGTCTGCCTCTCTATCTTGATGGCCATGTGCAGTATCTCTTCTAAGGACCCATAGTACACCAGCTCCAACTTGTTGGCAATATCACGGTTTAGGCCATTAAAGAAGCGCGCCATTGTAGCCTCTTCCTCTTCTTCGATTTGTGCTCTTGCTAGCGCAATCTCTAGCTCATTGAAGTACTCGCTTACTGACCGAGTCCCTTGGGACATAGCTTGCAATCGCTGATAAAGGTCCCGCTGAAAATACGTTGGGATGAAGCACCTCCTCATCTCTCGCTTCATCTCGTCCCATGTTCAGACGGGTGGAGCATTCGCTCGACGCTTGAGCTTGTGCAGCTGTTCCCACCAATGTATGGCATAGCCATTGAACTCAACGGCTGCTAAGCGGATCTTCTTTTCTTCAAAATAATTATGGACTAAAAAGATCTATTCAATCTTCTGCTCCCAAGTAAAGTATGCATCGGGGTCGTCCTTGCCATCAAACGGTGGAATTTTGAGCTTGATGCTATTCAGATTGGCATCAACTCGATCTTCTCCTCTAGGCCGCCGCTCATTAGCTCGGTCGCGCCTAAAGAACTCAGGTTCCTCTTCCTCATACGCCTCATTCCAGTGCATACGGGGCGCTGGGTGCCACTGCTCGTCGTAGTCGGGCTCGCGCTCCATGCGCCGATGCGCTCAACGCGCTAGGCGCTTAGTATTGATGCGTTGGGCTTGTGTGGGCATGCGCCGTTGCTCCTCATTATTCCCAAGCAACAAAAAACGTCGGTCTTGATTCCCCTCGCCAACAACACCTTCGGGTAAATCAGTAAAAGGACCCGACTTGTCTTCCTTTGGTCCCATGTCATAGAGGTGAGCTGCGCGTTGTGGGTTTAGGACTTGGGTCATGTGGGGTGTGGCTGTTGCCTTTTTCTTTTCATCTGATTGCTGCTCTGATTTAGGGCTATTGCATGCTTCCATTTTGTCCATTCGGGCTAAGAGTTGGAGAAGGAGTTCTCAGGTAGATAGGTCGCCCTCTTCGGCCTTGACTTCGGTTTCCTTGATACTTTTGTTTCCTGAATCTTGAGACATTCTTTCTTTTTTTGAAATTTTGTTTTTTTTTTTTTTTTTTGACTCTATATAAAACGAAAATACAACTACATGGATGAAGGGTGATTTAGCTCCGGACTAGAGTAAATCGACTCAAGAATTTATCGAAATAAAGAAGCAATTAAATTACCAAGCTTGAACAGCCTTCGCTCTGCTACCAACTGATACGATCCTTGCTAGGCTTGGATCGATGCTCCTGTTGCGATCGTTGTTCAAGGATGGACTTCGTGCGGAAATACTTGAATTGAACCCAAATGTGCGCTGACCCTGCTAAGTCTTGATGCCTAGCCAACCCAGCTACGCGAATGAGGATCTTGATCGAACTCCTAACCCTCTAACCAGCACTTGGTTAGCAACCTAGGCAATCGAACAATGGGGGTGAACTTTCAATTTACTTGATATGCTCTTCGAGTGTTCGGACTCAAAGGATTCAAGGTTCTGTGAGACTTAAATTTAACTCAAGTGTTTTGGCAAAAAAAAAGTCTGATTTTATTAAGCCAAGCGGCTGCCTTAAATAGGCGCAAGAAATACAAATCCTACGAGAACTAGAACTTCTATCTATACAAGAATTCGACTTGAATAAAAGCTGAAATAATTAATTAATTATAATACTAGTACTAAGAGTATTAGTAGACCCAAGCAATCCTACACACGGTAGAATTGCGCAATGCGCGTCCTTCCTCAAGTCGAAGTCCTTGGTGCGCTAGGACTTGCGCATGCGTTGACCCGCTCGACCCTTCTCCCAAACGCGTCGGGCGTTTGACTTGAAACTTCCGTAGCCTCTTCTAGACCCTTGAAGCTATCTTGTAAATCGGCCGGAGCTCGGTAAATATCTCCCAAGTTCGACTTGGCTTGGGCGTCCGTTTCGTGGGCGCTAGCGTGCGCGCTGGGTGCGACCAGCAGCGTCACTGAGCGCGGCGTGTGCTCGCGTAGTACGGACTCCTCCAGCGTAGCCTCGCGCTGAATCTCTTCATGTAGGAACAAAGAAAGCTGGCTGGACAGGCGCTTGCTGTGTTGGCACGTCATCAGGCCAACAGGCGGCAAGGGCACGCGCGAAGGTGCGGAGTGCGTGCGATGCGTACTAGGGTTCGCATCAGTGCGCCTGCCACTATATTTTCCTTACCTTGCTTGTATTTGATGTGGTAGGGAAAAGACTCAATGAACTCCATCCATGTGACATGTCTTTTGTTCAACTTGCCTTGACATTTTAGGTACTTCAAGCTAAGATGGTCCATGTGCACAACAAACTCATGCGGCATTAAGTAGTGTTGCCAAACCTCCAAGGTGCGCACCAATGCATAGAGTTCCTTGTCATACGTCGGGTACCTTAGTTGAGTATCCTTAAACTTCTCACTGAAATATTCAATGGGCCTTTTCTCTTGCATTATCACAGCACCTATGCCAAGCCCACTTGCATCACACTATACCTCAAAGGCCTTGTCAAAATTAGGTAAGGCCAAAACACGTGTCGAGCACAATCTTTCCTTAAGCGTGCAAAACGCTTCTTCTTCCACCTAAAAACAACATTCTTTTTAGTTAATTCATTCAAAGGGACAACAATAGTATTAAAATTCTTTACAACGCGCCTATAAAAGCTCGCCAAGCCATGGAACGAGGCACATCACTCACGCTCTTAGGCGTCGGCCAATCCTTGTTTGTTTTCACCTTCTCTTCATGAACCTTCACACTATCTACACTCACAATAAAGCCAAGAAAACTAACTTGTTCTAAAGCAAAGGAATAATTGTTAAGCTTAACATACAATTATTGCTCACGAAGTGTAGTAAAAACTAGTCTAAAATGCAAAACATGCTCATCAAAATTTTTGCTATATATCAAGATATTATCAAAGTATACAACAAAAAATTTGCCAATAAAAGCACACAACACATGATTCATAAGTCTCATAAAGGTACTAGGTGCATTAGTCAAACCAAACGGCATAACCATCCATTCGTATAATCCATATTTAGTTTTAAAAGTGGTTTTCCACTCATCTCCTTCTTTCATGCGAATTTGGTGATAGCCACTAATTGAATCAATCTTTGAAAATATTTTACTACCACTTAATTCATCAAGCATGTCATCTAATCTAGGAATAGGGTGGCGATACTTTACAATAATTTTGTTGACGACTCAACAGTCAACACACATGCGTCATGACCCATCCTTCTTCGGCACCAAGATAATGGGAACCACACAAGAAGAGAGGCTCTCTCTAACATAGCCTCAGGTAAGTAACTCATCTACTTGCCTCTGCATCTCCTTGGTCTCCTCGGAATTGCTCCTATAGGAAGGACAATTTGGTATGGCCGAATCGGGCACAAAATTGATTTGATGCTCAATCCCTCAAATTGGTGTAAGCCATGAGGCATCTCTTCTGGAAAAACATCATTAAATTCTTGTAAAAGAGAAGAAATACCAAGAGGAGTATAATCAAGAGGGTTAGGATTAGAAGCGCGTAGGCACAAAGGCCTAAAATGAAGTGAAATAAATGGGCGCAAAGCTAAGAGATGATAAAAAAATGCATGAGACAAATATATGATCATTAAGGAGGAGGTGGTGGAAGACGACACAATAAGTCTTCGAACATGGAATTTTGAAAAGCTTCCCTATTGGAGAGATGATCTTGCATTTAGGTAATGTGTGAGGAGTGAGCTCCCATGTCGGTTTGTATCCCATCCATACGCAAGTGAATATCATTCACCCGAGTGTAGACTTCATCAACCTGGGAGCGAACACTATGAACATCAAGGTCCTTCATCTTGAGCCCAAGCATGTCAATATCCATGTCATCGTCTTCATCACCATACTAACCATCATCTTTCTCTTCCAACTCTTCATCCATGAGTTCGTCTTCATCTTCATCCTCATCCTCATCATCCGAGGGAGATACCTAATAATACACCTTCTTGGTAATTTGACCTCCTTGGTATGTAACCCTTTCGTCCCCGTCATAATCCACCTTTAGATTGCACGTGATGTGCAACTTATTGAATCAATGAAAGGTGAAGGTGAATTCGATCGATGGAGGCACCACAATTCCTTGATCTTCCAAGATTTCTATGATGAAATGTGCATAAGGTAAATGAGGCTTCAATTCACCCATGGGAATCTTGCTCTTGGACATAAGAAAAAGAACAAGATGACCCAAATTAAGCTTCCTCTTTTTAATCAAGTTGGCTATCACCCAACCTCCACACACTTCACTTCACTCAAGTTTGTGACCCTTGGAAGAATGGTCTTCGTCACCATATGCCAAAGCACCAACCGAAGAGGATCAAGATACTTAAGTTGGATTGGCTTCTTCTTGGGAGCATCCGGACCACTAATAATTTCCTTTTGCATGTCCGAATGCAAAGCACCACCTTCTATCACGGGACTACAGTCTGAATAACAACAATGACCCGCATTGGGAGTGCCCAAAATCTGATTTATCATAGCCAAATCCACATCAATTTTTTTTCCTAAAACCATCATGGAGAGTACAATGTCACTTGCTTTAATAAACTCATGATGATCACAGAGCACCATGTTCAAGTAAAACATCTTAACTAGCATAGGACTATAATTCCTATGCATAGACAACCTTTGACTCCACCCTTGATAGTCAATTAACTCTCTAATTCCCATATCCAATAAGTCATCTATGGCAATAAATGTAGGAGCAGTAACAATTCCCTCTCAATAATAATCAATAGAAAGCTTAAAGGATTTCTTACTTGAGAAGAAAGAATTGTATTAGTTGTTGTCCTTTCCGCAAAGCTAGGTTTCGAGTTGGCATTCAATAAGGAGGCTCCATCTGCTCCACCCATTTCACCCAAGATGACAAGTGCCCCATACTTGGGTTTAACTTGTTGTTTCTTTCCCGCACTAATCTTGACTCATTTGAAGGAAGGTTCATCCGATATAATTTGGTAAAATTGTAGAGGAAAGGAGGTTAATTTGAAGAAATTTGAATTTTTGAGGGTTAGGGTTTGATTTTCTTGAAATTTTGGTGTTTTATGGGTGAAATTGAGCAATGGGTTTTGTTTATAGGAGGATTAGGAGTTGAAGTTTAAATTTTGAGAGAATTTGGTGTAGATTTGAGTGGTTTATTGGTGAAAAATGGGTTGTAGGAGAGGGAAAGGTCGGGTTTGGAGAGGGAAATGAGAGAGAAAGTCGATTTGGTTGCTCGAGAAGAAGAACATTTTTATATTCAGGCTTAGCGATATCCTGCCAAGCTACTGGTCTCTAGCGGTATAACGCTACATATTGGCAGTGTACCGCTAAGGTACAGGCTGACCGTTTTCTTCCCATTCGAACTTTGAAATGAACAAATCTTTCGCAATAAGTCCCCAAACCAGCTCGAATACCTCAAACCAGTCTTGAAAAACTTCATCATCCTCACAAAAACTCCATAAAAACTCTTCCAAAATGTCTTGAACCACCACTCAATGATCATTATTATGAAAAAAAGTGAAAAATTACAAAATATGATAAAATGCATGTGGCAAATGCTCAAAAAAATGCAATTAGATTAGAAATCAAAAACAATAAGAGCATATAAAATTATGATATTCAAGCATGCGAAATACATAAAAATATATAAAAAAATAAAGCCAACAAAAACATGTTTAGGCAATTAATTATACACAAGAATTATGCAAAAAATTATTAGAATTAATTCAAATAAATCAAAATAGTTCTAAATAAATTCAAGCAAAATTTATATGAATAAAGTAGATATGATCAACAATTTTGGCTAAAAGGAGGATTAAAATTACAACTTTTGCTCACTCAAATGGATAGCAAATGCTAATCTCATGTCCTAGTTTCATAAATCTTTCCTTGGCAAGAGATTTTGAAAAAATGTGTGCAAGTTGATCGTTAGTACCAACAAATTCAAGCGTAATATCCCCTTTAGCTACATGATCAGGGATAAAATGGTTTCTTACATCAATGTGCTTAGTCTATGAGTGACATGTAGGATTTTTGGTCAAGTTGTGCTATCACAATAAATAGGAATCTTACAAAAGTTAAGATCGAAATCTTCTAAAGTTTTTTTCATCCATAACACTTGAGCAACACAAGATCTGGCGGCAATATACTCGGCTTCCGTAATGGAAGTGGCCACCGAATTTTGTTTCTTGCTTGACCAAAAAACCAAAGCTTGTCCTAAGAAATGACAAGTGCCACTAGTGGTTTTCCTATCAATTTTGCAACCGGAAAAATCAGAATCGGAATAGACAACTAGGGAAATACTGGATCCTTTCGGATACTAAAGTCACAAATTGGTTGTGCTTTTCAAATAACGAAAAATTCTTTTCAAGGCACACAAATGGGACTCCTTAGGAGAAGATTGGAAATGAGTAAATAGACATACACAAAATATGATATCGGGTCTACTTGTCATTAAATATAAGAGACTACCAATCATACCTCGATAGAGTGTGATACCCACATCTTTACCATTTTCATCTTTGTTTAGATTGGCGCTCGGGCTAAGGGAAATAGGACTCTCCTTGACATCTTTGTACCCGTATTTGGTGAGGAGATCCCTTATGTACTTCACTTGACTTATGAAGATACCATCGTGAGTTTGTTTGATTTGAAGTCCAAGGAAGAACGTCAATTCTCCCATCATGCTCATCTCAAACTCACTATGCATACATTTTTCAAATTCCTTGCACAAAGAATCATTATTAGAACCAAAAATGATATCAACATAAATTTTCAAAATAAGCATATCGTTATTGCTATGTTTTGTGAAAAGAGTTGATTCAATGTTTCCCATCTTAAAACCATTTTTAAGGAGGAATTGGCTTAAACGATCGTACCAAGCTCTAGGAGCTTGCTTAAGACCGTAAAGAGCTTTTTCAAGTTTAAAAATATGGTTTGGAAATTTGTGACTTTCAAAACCCGGGGGTGTTTGACATAAACCTCTTCCATGATATAGCCATTTAAGAAAGCACTTTTGATATCCATTTGATATAAATTCATAATTTTATAGCATGCAAAAGCTAACAACATGCGAATGGCCTTTAGTCTAGCAACCGGTGCAAATATTTCATCAAAATCAATGCCTTCCTCTTGGTTATATCCTTGGGCCACTAATCGGGCTTTGTTTCTTACAACATTACCGGACTCATCAAGTTTGTTCCTAAAAATCCACTTGGTACCGATCACACTATGGTTTCTAGGCCTAAGAACTAAATTCCACATACAATTACGATCAAATTGATTTAGTTCCTCTTGCATGGCGAGAATCCAAGTCGCATCATGCATGGCCTCATCAAATCTCTTTGGCTCAAATTGAGACACAAATGCTTGATGATTACACATGTTTCTAAGAGAAAAGCAAGTGATAATACCTTGGCTACCAACATTACCTATAATTTGCTCTTATGGATGTGAAGACGTGATCTTCCAGGCTCTAGAAGTTTAGGAGCCTTGATCTTCATGATTAAATGAGTCATTTGATTCCTCAAGAGCTTTCTCTTGGCTTTATTTCTCCTTTTGAGTTTCTTGATTGTCTAGGGAAGTGTTGTTTTCCCTCAAGTTTTCAAGAATTGGCATAGGAAGATTAACTTGAAGGCTTCCATCATCTTCACCATCACTGGCTATCTTTTTCACACTCTCAAAAGGATTAGTCTCATCAAATGCAATATGCATGGATTATTCTACAACTAGATTTCTTTTCCTAGAAGCAGAATAACCAAGAAAGATACCTTCATCGGACTTTGCATCAAATTTTCCCAAATTTTCTTTGCTATTTAAGATAAAACATTTACAACCAAAGACTTAAAAGTGAGCAATGGTTGGTTTGCTAATGTCTAAGCCTTCTATGCCAAATTGAAGAGCTATCTACTATTGCACTAAAACACTTAAGATCATTATTAGAGATATCATTTAAATCAATCATATAAATATTCCCAACTCTATTGCTAATGAAAACAAGTGAGCGGGTGAAGAAATCTCTAACTTCATAATGAGAAGAAGTAAAAATGACAATTAAATCTCTATAGCATAATGGACTAATGCTCAAGAGATTAAATTTAAGATCACGAACAAATAAAATATTCTCAATGCAAGGAGAGTGATCAACTTTACCAATACCCAAAACTTTACATTTATGATTATCAGTGAAGGTCACATTTCCTCTTTCTTTCTCCTCAAATTGGGTGAACTTTGTCTTGTCACCCATCATGTTCCGCGAACACCTGCTATCCAAGTACCATTTATCCACATTGGGTTTCCGGCACACCTACAAAATAAATTAGTTCACTTTAGGTACCCAAAATTATTTGGGTCCTCCTTTGTTAGCCAATTTACCCCTTGGTACCCATATTTGCTTCACCTTTCCAAGCCCTTTATGAATGTAACAATAATATGATACATGACCATTTGTACCGCAATAATTACAAACATAAATAGGTTTGGTGTGTGAAGTGCTAGGTTTAGTATTAGAAGAACTAGCTTTTACAAATGAGTTCTTAAAGTTGTTTTTGTATGTGGAGTAGTTAAATCCAAGATCACTAGTTTCCTCACCACTTCTTTGGAAACCCAAAAGAGTGTTGAGATTGTTCTTGCCTTGTGTAAAGTTAACCAATATGGTCTCAAGGTGCTTAACTTTTGCACTCAAGGCTACAACTTCTAGGGTTAAATTTTCACAAGACTCACATCTAGTGCCCTTGACTTCACCTTCTTTACATACAAGCTTCAATTTAGCATTTTTATCAAATAGACTAGCATTAGACAACTCAAGTTTGCCTATGTCAATTTTGATCTCATTTAGTTTCCTAGTGAGTTTTAAGTTCTTCCTACTAGCTTCTTTATAGCAATTAGCTAACTCATCAAAGACATCTTGCAATTCAACAAAAGTGTATTCCTCATTATATTCTTTGCAAGTGAGTACCTTTTCATTGCCGCTTTCACTTTGAGCCATGAGTTTGAGTTCCATGTATTCGTCACAAGATGATGAGGTTAGAGAAGAGCTTTGGTGAGAGACCTCACTATCCACATCGGCAACAAGACACAAGTTGGAGACGTCTTCATTGGAAGATGTGGCTTATTGGACACTACTATCATCATCATCACTACATGAAGTAGCTTTCATTGCCCTTTTTCGATCTCCATGACTTTCCTTTTTGTCCCTAGATCTCCATGACTCTCTATGACTTTCCTTCTTGTCTCTTGATCCCTTCTTGTCATATTTGCTCCTCTTCTTTTCAAGATTAGGACATTCACTTCTTATGTGCCCCAATTTATCACACTCGTAATAAATAATTTCATCCTTCTTGTTATTGTAATTAGAAGAGCTTCCTCTTTCACCTTTGTAGCCCTTCTTCCTCATGTCCTTCTTCATGAATAGATGAAAAATCTCTTAGTGAAGAGAGCAATAGAATCTTCTTTCTCTTCCGAGCCAATATCACTCTCTTACATTGCTCTTGAAGGCAACATTCTTTGCTTTGGGAATCTCTTCTTCGATTCCCACCCTTTGTTCATATGCGGAGAGAGAGCCAATAAGTTTCCCATAGGTGGTAACCAAGAATTATGAAGAATGTGAAGCACCTTCAATACCGTATCTCTTTCACTAAGCACCCATTCAAGGTTGTCCATGGCATTGCAATGATTTTGAAGTCTTGTGCTAAACTCATAGATGGATTCACCTTTGTCTATTGAGAATAATTCGTATTCCCGTTTGAGAACGTTGAGACGAATGTCCTTGACTTAAGTAGTCCCTTCATGAGCAATCTCTAGAGCTTCCCAAATTCCCTTGGATGTTCTACAACCGTTTATTCGATTTAATTCACTTAGAGATAGGTCATTGAAGAGTGCATTCTTAGATTTATCTTCCATCATTTTTCTTACCTTTTGACCCGCGGACCACCTTGAGTAACCTAGTGGTTTTGTAGGCACTTCATCACCTATTACCTCCATAGGAGCATCATAGCCACTTTCGATACAATCCCATATCTCTGAATCAATAAAGCCAATAAAGGCCCTCATTCTTGTCTTCGAATGGAGATAATTGTTACCATTAAAGTATGGAGGTTTGTTGACATAGTTCCCTCTTGAGTCATCTTGGTCTTCATTTGAAGTTGTTAAACTCTTCACAAGTGACCTTGCTCCGCTACCAATTGAGACACCAATAGGCCTGAGGGGGGGGGGGGGGGGGGGGTGAATAGTCTTTAACAATAATCGTAAAAGTGAGAAGGAAGAGAAGCTAACACAATATTTATAGTGGTTCCCTCTCACAACCCAAGAGGTAGTCCACTACCTAAAGGCTTCTCCTTTAGGATTTTTAACAGACACTTTATTTGCACTAAGGGATTTTCTTGGTTCAACCCTTAAACCTTACAATCTATGATTTTCCTTGGCTCAACCATAACCAACACAATCCTATTTCAAGGTCAGGATATAAAACCTAAGTTCTTTTACAAGGCAAGAACACTAACCCAATAACCCAAAGTGTTAGGCACACTTTCAAGCCTTCACAATGATAAAAGATAAGAAGCAACAAAGATTCAATTGGTGTATAAATAAATCTAACAATGATTCAACAACACAACACCAATTATTACTCAATTAGCCTCAAGAAAAAAGCACAAAAAAACTCACTTTAAAAGATGCAAGAGATGAAAAATTAAATTTGAAGAACTCAAGCCTTTGATCTTTGAAGATGAGAGAGTTTGTGTATGCAAATGTATTTTTAACTTTCTTAAATCCTCATAAATGATAAGAGAAGTGTTTAAATAACTAGGAATTCAAAACTAGCCGTTTTTTCAAGTTTGAGGCTTAAATGTCTTTTTGAATTCTGTCATAAATGCTCATCAACCACCTCTATAGGTCTTAGCAGTATACCGTTATAGTTCTAGTAGCCTAGCGGTATACCGCTAGTGATCCTAGCGGTATACCACCAACTTTTTGCTGGCAGTCCTACTAGCGGTGTAACGCTAGTGCCTAGGCAAAAATAGGTGACTTGAAAAATTAAGTTTCTAAATATGTTATTAAGCACTTTCTAAAGAGGCTAAAAGGATATTAATCAAGAGAATGTTAGAATCAAATTTACAATCATTAAACTAACTTCACTCGATCTTGTACTAGATAATCATCCAAAAATAGACTTAAAATTCTTGATTACAAGCACCTAAAAATTATTTCAATAAAATTGCATTAGTTCGTATTTTAATTTGTGAGTGTAAAATCATCAAAATAAAATGATTGAACCTTTTGGACCAACATAATGAGATGCCGCTAACCAAAAATGGGCATAGCAGTAACATGCTAAGCCAGCTAGTTGCGTACCACTAAGCCTAGCAGTGCGCTAGTTAGGCCAGGTTAGCGTGCATGGCCCAACAGTGGCTTCGCCAAGCCATGAGTTAGCGATGGCTTGGCTTGTCTTGTAAATGCAATAGAGGACGTGGTGACCAAACTCCGGCATGTATCATGAATACTATGGTGATATGCCTAGGAAACCTATAATTTCAAAAATGAAAACAAGTTAGTTTTTGAAGTTAAAGAATGAAAAACAAATATGTAAACTAAATATGTTAGTACTGTTTTTACTTGCTAAATTTTAAAATTAGGTATCAAACTGGGAGCCAAACTTGTACTCAACTTTGAAATCATGAATACGTTAACCAAATATGTTATTGATACTTTTACTTGTTTAACTTTAATGCTCTGTATGGGAACTTAAGTGCACGAAGGAAAAGAGGGGAAGTTTAACGAGGGAAAGGAAAGGAAAAGAGTGGAAGGGAATTTGTAGAGAAATTCCCTTGTATGGTTGCATTTTTTATACACAAGAGAAAAGGAAGGAAATTTCCTTTAAAGCCCATGGCCCAAGCCCAAGCCCATGGCTTTCTTTCCCTCCCGACTTCATCTTCTTCCTTGCTTTCCAAAATTTCCTTATTTTAGGGTTTAATTTCCCATTGCAGATTTTTGTAATCGAACAATGAGTACTACAACTAAAACCAAGTGCACAACAACAAACAAAGTAGAAGTAAGCCCCAACACAACAACAGAGCAAATTTCACGCAAAACTCTTTTTTTTGAAAGATGTAGAACCTATGGGGTTGTTCAAGAAGGGGAAAAAATTTCCCATTTTTCCAGAAAAATAGAAAAAGGAAAATGAAAAATGGAGATGGTGTTCATTTGACCATATTTTCTAATCTAGAAAAAGAAAATCAATTTTCCTTTTTCTAATTTGTCACTTGGACTTGGAAAAGAACAAAAGTGCCTTTTCTAATTTGGAAAACTCGCTTTTCCTTTCATTTTTATTTTTTAAGTGACTAAAATAACCCTAAGAGTTACGTTATTACAAATTTGCCACTTTAAATACCAAAACTAAACCCTATTCCATTCTTGGCTGCCTCTCACTCTCGCTGCAGCTCACTCATCCTCCACCTCCTTCTCTCACGTTGTCAACTGCTCCTCCACCTCCTTCTCTCAGCGTATTTCATTTCTCGCGTCCGTAGTTCCTCCCCTGCACATCTTGAAGCTCGCATTTTGCAATCAGTAGCTGCCCATGCTCTCAGGTCACATGCCCTCTCGGTCTATCAAATCTCAGGTATCGTGCGGAGGTTAGAATTTCCATCTATGGGTTTTCTCTCTCTTTATTTCCTTGAGGGATTGTGGTTTATAGGGAGCACTTTTGAATTTACGACCTTTTTGTTGTCTAAATCTGCGCCAATATCTTTATCTACTTAAACCCTGATGACGATTGTGTTAGTTGTTACTTTAAAAATTGGTACAACATGAGCAAATTATGTTTTCCTTGATAATTTGTTATTATGTATCTATGCAAGGGTTTTGATTCTTGGCCATTGCTTTTTGCTCTTTTTACCAATTTTGTGTAAGTTTCTATGCCAAGGTCCTTTCTCTCTTGGTTTTCAGCTTTTGTTGGTGTCTGTCTAATGCCTGTTGTATTTATGTATGGGGTGCAAAGTAGGTATTATTTTCTTATGCACAAGCAAAGATAAAGATTCAAAGGCAGGAACTAGTAGGGTGTTTTCTTGCTTTGGGCTACTGGCCGAAAAGTTAGACTCAGGTAGAATATTTGTCATAGAAGTTACAGTTAAAGGGGACGACAAACTGAGAATCTCAATAGCTTTGTGTGTTGCATTTGAGTAAATTTCTACCTTTGACATGGAAAACAGTACGAAAGCAGTGCATTGATTTACATAGTATATAATAATTCATTTCCTTTGTGTTGTATTGCTTGCAAGTAAGGGAAAACATGGACTTGGTCTCCAAATTGCTTTGATTATGCACATGGATCTTCTAACATTACTGTGCTAGATTTACTTAGCTTGTCAATGGAATAACAGATTTATCTATTTCATTTTGCAAGTTCTAGTAAGCTATCATATCCCAATCAAAAAGGGTTAGTTCATAATGAGTAACAGATTTACCTGCTTAGTGTAAGTTGTTTAATTCCATCTCTACATATTCAATTTTAAGATGATTTGGTTTTGCTCTTCACCAAAACCATGTAATTTCATTACCATTTTCAGTTTCTCCAATCTCTTTCTTATTCCTGTTTTGTTGAGCAGTTGGATTTTTTTTCAAGCGTTTTGCAAATGTGATTCTACAACGTGATTCTGCCATTTCGCCATGATTTCATATTCAATGCATTGATACGCTCTCTCTCTCTGCTCCTTCTGCTACATCTGAAATTTGAATTATCTCTATTGTCTTCAGCGTCATCAACAGCAGCAACAACGACTCTCTCCTCCCTGTCTCTCATCAATTCCGGTTATTGGTATGTCTCTGTCTTTCTTCTTGTCTTCTAATTTTAGTTTCGTAGTGTGATTATAGCACAATGTTGTTATATGCTCTTAAAAAAAACCAACAACATAAAAGATGTATAGGCTGTAGAATCTTAAATCTCATGTAAGAGAGGCTTAGAAAGAAGTAATGTTTAGTGCATTTTGCTGATTTCTTTCTGAATGATTGACATGTTTAGTAATATAGAGCTCAAGTCCTCTCAAATCTTAATTAATTAATGCAGACCATAATTAAGAAGCCATTTTTAATTACATAAGAATGAGGCTCTGCTGTGATCTGGTATTGATTTGAAGAAAGAAATTCTGCTTATGGTTTGGTTTTGATTTCATTAAACTTGAAGCCGTGGGATTGAATTTAAATTTTATATACTTATAAGATCATATAAAATGCTAACAGTATTGCTTACAAAAAATGAGTTGTTATGCTTTTGCTTAATTTACTTTCTTTAGTTCTTAACTACAGTTCATTTTGTTTAGATCATAATGATAGTGGGAATTTGTAAACTAAAAACAGACAACCATTAACAACCAAATCTTTTTCATTCATGGTTATTGTTTGTTTTTGCACTAGCATCTTGTCTGTGTTGTTGTCACCTACCAGGCCAACACTATGATTTTATGTCTTTAGCAACTGATTTTAATATTATTTCTTCACTTAATAAAATTTTTTTCTCACAAACATGAGTTCCTCTTGGATACAATTAGTTCGACTTCTTCTGTGTGTTGTATTGCA
Source organism: Viola odorata (assembly GCA_963691705.1). Taxonomy (NCBI): domain Eukaryota; kingdom Viridiplantae; phylum Streptophyta; class Magnoliopsida; order Malpighiales; family Violaceae; genus Viola; species Viola odorata. The sequence continues at coordinate 33,479,217 of OY829542.1, forward strand.
TGCACTACCCAGAATTTTTGTTTTTAATGTTTGTACTGATTTTAATGTGTGTTTTATTTAGATGGGAGGAAAAGGTGATAATAGAGATGATGACATGAAATGGCCTGATAAGAATGAGTTAGTTTTCTTAGGAATATTATATGATAGAGTAAAGAAGGATCCAAATGGCACTCCTAGTTTTAAGTCGACAGATTGGCAAGAAATGGATGAAGAAATGTTTTTACTTTCTAGGGAAAGATATGGTCAACTTAAATTGCAAGGGTGATACAATCACACCTAACCTCATTCTCTCTATGTACCAGCACCACCTAAGCATGGGGATCGCAGCCACAACAGTCCAGTGGCTACGCATGGGCATCGCAGAACAAAGCTCGGCAACAAATGCTCCATCCAAGAGGGCCAATCATCATGATCCGATGGACAAGCAAATAACGTCTGATTTGAGGGAAAAAAGTCGTGATGGAAACTTCAAGATGTTAGCTTTCATTTGGGATAAGTCTCGGGCCAATCGGACGGGTGGATCAAATGTTATGGTCGTCGAGATTTTAGCACGTAGTTTGAACGAGCCAGGATTAACGAGAGTCCAGTGGCAAAACGCTATAGCGTTTTGCCCAAAACGCCATAGCATTTTGCCCCTGCTTTGATGGATCATTGCGAGTTGTCATGTTCCCCACTTGTGATATTTTATTGTATTTCTTTTCTATAAATAGAACATCAAGCTAGTGTTATTAGGGAGATATAATTGCCAAGTGAAAAGCTAGAGAGAAATCCTCCTCTAGCCTTTTCACCAAGGCATTTATCCTAGAGTGTTATTTGAGTGATTTGTTGTTGTTCCATTTCTGTAATTCAAGTGTGTTCTCAAGCATTAATCAAGTGTTCCTTTGTGCTTTCAATCCTTGTTCAATTGTTGGTCCCCTTTCCGAATTCCATCCAAGAATTCCTCAATCCTTTCCTTTCATCCTTTGTCTTATCATCCATTTCCGTTGCACTTAAACTCCATCTTCCATCCTATTTCCTTCCATCTTCCAATCTGCCTTGTGTCACAACTCCAAGCTAGATCCTCCTTCAAACATAGATTCAAACTCCCCTTACAAAGGAGGCTGGATCATATCATGTGGTAGCGGAGCTCTAGCCGCTTTGAGTTGTTCTTGAATCTGAGTTTGTGTTTGTGTTCGTCCATGTTCTTCATTGTGTCTGCCTATTTTGTAAAGAAGAAGGTAACTAAAAATCTGGTTACAATCCTGCCCATCCGTCCACTTTCAGCCAAAGCTTGCTTCCCCATTAAGTATTATTTACCAACTCATTCCCTTTTTGTCTTTTGTTCACAAATAGAACATTCTCTTACGCCCACTTAATCTTGTCTGAATATTCTCTTACACCTCATCCACTTTGCTAAAAGGCTTCCATGTGCAAGATTTACCATCTTTCCATTACCTTTTCAAAATCAGAACTTTCCCTACAAATTCGTCCAAAATCAACCTTGTTTCCTTCAATCAACAATTGATCATTTCCAAGTTCAGAATATAATTGTTCTCTAAATCAAAATATATATATATATATATATATACACAAAGAAGAGAACAAAACGCTATAGCATTTTGCCACTGCACCAAAAATGAAAACTTGCGAAAAATTCCAAGTGTTGTTTCAATTATTCGTTCTTTTAAATTCTATACCCCCTACATGGGCGGTTGCAATCTTTAAATTCAAGTCATTTCAATTCCGTTATTTCCATTCAAGTCATTTGCATTCAAGTCATTTACTTTCAAGCTCAAAGGGAGGCCTTGTGGCCCTTTTTACTTTTCTGTCCTAGGATTGGTTCTACCATCCTCTCTTTACAATTCAACTCATTTCCTTTCAGCTATTTAAATTCTGCCATTTAAATTTCAGCAGTTTACTTCAAGTAATTTACTTTCTTGTACTTTACTTTCTTGCTCAAAGGGAGGCTTTGCCGACCTCTTTACTTTTCTGCCCAAGGATTGGTTCTACCATCCTTTTCTTATATTCCGTTCAGCTATTTTCAATTCTTCAAATTCTAAATTTGAATGAACTCAAAACGATAATTGAACAAACAGAAAGGACATTGCTTGAGGACATTATTTGGACAAAAAGACACGAAACAATCTTGTGAGGCTTGAGTGCATAAGTGAGGACAATTTTTACGAGAGTTTCAAACACGAGAGCAAACAAGTGAGGGAGTGTTTTCACTAACATGTGTTACTTGTGTAGGTAGACTTCAAACATGTTTCCCGCAAGCATGTGTGAAAGTGATGCGAGCAAATCACTTAGCTCTGACAGTACAAACATGGAGACTATGATGGAAACAATGAGAATTGCAATAGGAGAATTGTAACTTGAAACGGAGGATATCAAGAAACAAGTTTCCTCATTGATGAAAGGAGCTTCAGCTGACTCTCCTATTTCCAATGAGAAGTCTAAGAGGGTGGCCGGCGGAGGCTCACCCAAGGACACTAGCACCAACAAAATGAGTGACTTCAATAAACGGTACAAAGCATTGCAACAATGGCTTGTTGAAGATCATGCCAGACATGGTCGTCATGGTGCCTACTTCGCCCAACTTGAGCAAAACGCCACTCGATTAAAGAAATTGAGTTCAACCCCTCCTATTGTTTTGCTTGACAAGTCGGACCCATGTCACTTACAAGGTCCAAATCAGATCAGTCCTACTTCCGTTACCTTAGAGCACAAGCCGAGCCAAGCACACCAAGGAGATTGCACTCACCAAAAACAGCCACCACCCTCTCAATCTTTTGAACCAATGGTAACTGAAAAATATAATTTGATTGAAGAGAGTGTGACCGAAAATACAGCAATGATGAGTGAAAAATGTGAGCTTGTACATGAGGTACAACAAGAGAGTGATCTTGAGCATGAACAAAGAGAAGAGCAAAATCAAAGGCATGAAAAAGAAACTAAGGACATGGCCCCACTAGGCCACCACGGAGCCGTAGTGATCAATGAAGAACCAACATGTCCAATGACCGAAACTCTTCCTTCCCTTCCTTCTTCATCTTCCTCACCATATATACCACCATGGAAGAGAGATCCTCACCAAAAAGACTACCCCAAATCCACCCTTCAGCTGCCCTCACATTACTCTAAAATAACCCATTCCACCACGACCCTAACAAACAAGATAGATGAGGCAAGTCATCTATCAACTCTTGGAC